>JUFY01020584.1:0-20905 GCA_001855655.1 Leptopilina clavipes | reverse complement strand
TGAAATAAAATAATAAGAAATTATTTGATTTTTTAAATCAAATAATAAAAAATTATATGATTTTTTAAATCAAATAATAAAAAATTATTTAATTTTTTAAATCAAATAAAAAATTATTTAATTTTCTAAATCAAATAATGATTGGAAAATATTAGAAAGTATTTTTTTTCGGGTGGGGGGGGGGGGTGATTGATTTTCCAGTTGGGAAATTCGTATAAAAAGCGCGTACAATTTTTGGGCGAACGGAAAATTATTGCTATGGAGATTTAGTTTAAAAGGAAAAATAATTCCATTCATTTTTTTTTTACTTAATAATATAACGTGTATATCGTAACAGTGTAATATTAGGTATGTATATATTTTTTTTCTTCTGGAAGACATCATTGGAAGACGCACTTTACAATTATAAGTAACGTGAATGCGAAAGGCTCCGTTGCATTTTTTTTCAATTAGAATCTCACTGCAAATGAGGAATTTTCTAATTTTCTTTCAAAAAAAAAAAAAAAAAAAAAATTCAAAAAAATGATCTCAATTGGAGCACTTTCACACTTTAGAATTATTATTATTATTATTATTATTATTATTTATTATGGCTACAAGCTACTTTATATAGCTTTTGATACGAGATCTACATTTTCTTATTGTCTTTACAAAGACTTTTCTTTCTCTTTTTGGAAGACTTTTTACTATATTATTTTCTTTACTGTCTTTATTACAAAGACTTTTTTTTTGGAAGACATTCGTTTCGACTTTTTCTTTACTGTCTTTATAACAAATACTTTTTTTTTTGGAAGACATTCGTTTCGACTTTTTCTTTACTGTCTTTATAACAAAGACTTTTTTTTTTGGAAGACATTCGTTTCGACTATAATTATTTTCCGTATGTACTTAATTGTACATTATTGTTTTCTTTTCCTCGCTGATATATTTATAATATTTATACACGTCAAACAAATACCACAAGTAAACTTTATAGGAAGAAAGTTACACATTTTCATCATTTCATTAAAAAAAAAAATTCCTATTATTGTCTCGGTTTTTCGTTTCACGGAAAACAATTTTTTTTTTCTAGATTTCAATTACAAAAATTCAGAATCTACCGTTTTTTTTTAACTTTGCTACTAAATTGTCTATAACAATGGAAGACATTGATTTCTTAAAATTATTTTCATTTTCATTCTCCTCTGTCTATTTTGGATTGAGAGGAATATTTTTTTGAAAATTTAAAATCGAAAATAACAAATATTTGATGTGAAAATAAAATCGAGAGCGAAAAATACACTTTTTCGGACTCACATCAAATATTTGTATTTACAAAAGTATTTACAGATGATGATGAATTGTGGTATAATAATTAAAAAATAATGCGACTGTTTTTTTAGAACGGTAGGCCAATTTCGAAGGCTTCAATTAGAGCGCTACCGGAATCGTAAACGCCAATAACGCCAAAAAGAACGCCAAGAAAAATGACGAAACAATCATAGGCCGCCGCTCCCATATCCATTGAATTTCTCTTAAGTTTTAAATGAAAATAACATGGCCAAATAAATGACAACATTGTCCCTGTGAATGAGCCAATGAAACCCATGAGAATACCAAAGTGCGGTATAAAAACAGCCATGAAAATTGTGAATAATATCACTCCAATTCTCCATGCGAGGCCCCATACTTTCAATTCACGATCGACTGTCCAAATAGTTGGGAATATTGTTTTCGGTCGTCCACGAAAGAAGGCCCTCTCGAGTAATTCACAAGCTGCGTAATACGGAAGTGGATAGGACAGAACTGCCTTCACCACCAGGCAAGTGTTCACCAAACCTTTGAATCCCGTCGAATGGAGATTATTCGTTATTTCCTGTTGTGTATCATCCTGAAAAGGGAACAATTCAATTCACTGATTTATTTCACTGCCACGGAACTAAAACTAACTAACCTTAAAGTCCCTAGCTAGTGTGAGGAACGAAATGTCCCTAACAGTGTGATTTTAATTTGTAAATAAATCATCGGGGAAGAAAAGCGTAGAACGTAGCGAGCTTACCTGAAAAGTCATGAAGCAGATCCAACCGAACAGTGACTTGAAAGCGGCCGCCACAATGTGACTCCAATTCAGCATCCATTCGAATTTGGAGCGATCGATAAGATTGCCCTCGAGTGTTGGGAGAAAGATTTGCGACGTGTAACTGAAGACAATGACGCCCAGGGAAATGGGAAATTTCTTCATGTCAATGCTCCATCTTACTTTGGACCAGCCCCAGTCGCCAATTTCCAGGAGGCAATAGCCAAAGATTATTGCATTGATAAAAAGATGAGCGATCGTGCACCAAAAACTGAGAACAGAAACATGTTGCAGTGATTTTAAAAATCCTAGGGGAATGAGAAAAATGCCAATCAACATCATCCAACTTCTTGTGTCTAAAGCGCCTTCCTGAAATGTTCCCACCATTAAATCGCCACAAACGACAACATAGAGAATACACGTCATGAGTAATTCTATTATTTGCGCCACATTCACTGCTCTTGCACCCCAACGTGGTCCAAAGCATTCCTTGGCAATTGCTACATAAGAGTCGCGAACTCTCACACGTTGTCCAGTCGCCGGATCCAATTCGTAGAGACATTCGACTAGAATTTTACCTGAAAAGAAGGAATAATTAATACCTAATTGGAATTGGTTACTTCTTACCTCCATTTTCCTTCTCTATCTTTCTTTCGATAGACAGAAAAAAACAAAATGGAGAAGAAGGTAAGTTACTAGATTATCACCAGACGGTAATTTTTTATTTAATTAATTATAACTTGATTTTAATTATCAAAAAGACAGTGGCGGATTCAGATAAGAGAAGAGTGCAAAGATTTCTCACCGGTGTAACAGCAAATATGTGCAATACCAATCATGGCTGCAATCGCCCAGTAACCGCCTCGAAGTACGGCAAAAGGAAGTGAGACGATGAACATCCCCTGCGGGAAAAATATTGTTTAATGTGAGTGATTTTCTTTATTTTTTATTTCTTTTTATTTATTAAGTTTGATTTATTTAACTGTAGCACTAGAGATTTACCTGAATCGCGTTGGTGACATTATAGGCAGCCTGCCATTCGTTGATCTTCACCCCCGAACCACCAAACTCACCACCACCACCTTCGTCATAATCACTGAAACCTCCACTACTGACACTTCCGGTTCTGATTTTATCGCTGAAAGATGAAAACAATTTAAACCCCTTTCTAAATTAACAGCGACAAAACCTTACTAAAAATTTTAGGTTATGTTAAGTGATAGTTCTACCTAAAGTTTCTACATAAAGTTTCTTTTTAATTAGGTAGAATCAAAAATTGTTTTAATTGCATAGTTTTTCGATAATTTTTATTAAAAGTCAATCCTCTTTGTGTATTTTCACTCCAAAAGTCACAGAAACATAACCTAAAATTTTTTTCGAGCTAAGGTCACATAACAGCTGAAGAATTTTCTACAAAAAAAAATATCCCCCAACCTGCTTCTTTGATAGCTGAACGAATCCTCAGCGATGCCTTGCTCGCCATAGGCACCCTCGCCCTTCATTGTTGTCATTTCAGTATTTTCACCCTCGTTAAATGAACGAAAATTACCGGAGGGCTCTCCCTCACCGCCGCCAAGACCGCCAGCAGTGCGAATCATTTCCATACAGGGACTATTTTCTGGCCATTTTGACTTTAATGTTTCCCATGCTACGTTCAATGTTGCACTCAATGAGGGAATAAAGACACCTCTAAAGTACGCCATTGTCCTCTAGATTCTTGAACAAAAAAATGTTGGAAATTATTTACGTTTTCTGAATTTTGCCAACTTGGGGAATCGTTAAAAATTGATAAATTTGTTCATTTCCTGTTATTTCGGATTTTATTGGCAAAATAAAAATCCAAGTGGATCAGCTGTTCAATTCCCCATGCGCCATTTTGTTTCAAATTCTAAGAATTGTCATAAAGGCCAATGCACAATGAAATCGTAAACTTTTAACATGGAGGCAGAAAAGTTATTTATTATTACTTCTCACAAAAAATTATTCTATTTAAATATTTTTTTATTTAATTATAAATACTTCAAATTTATAAATAAATAAATAATAAAATAAATATGAGAAATTTAAAACGAAAAGTTGATGAAATTTTTCTAAATATTTATTCTATTCAAGAAATCCCTTTATAAATAAATAAAATAATTTATAATTTTTTCCCTTGCCTTATTTAAAAAAAAGACTCTCTTCTCTCTTGTAAAAATTTTCTATCAAATTTTCATAAACATTTTCAAAGAAAGGGGGAAAAAAATTAGTGTCAAATAATAAAAAGAGAAAAAAATGAAATTCAATAATCGGGAAATAAAATGGCCTTCATTCGTCTCTTAAAGGAAAGTCCTTGAAATTTTCTCCCGCAAATAATAAATATTTTACAGAGTAATAATTAAAAAAAAATTGTTACCAGTTATGATGATGATGTTGATTGACGAATATTTTCCAAGTTGTTTTAAATTGATGTTTTATTTGTAAAATTTCACTCGCCTATTGTATCGTAAAAGAAATGAAAATTTGAAACCAATGATGAGGCACTTGCGCGAATGAAAAGTAGAATTTTCTCTCTTGTACAAAAAAAAGAGGAAAAATTACGTTTTAACGAAACTAGCTAGAAATTTATTCGAAATAAACGCATATTTTTTCTATGCACTAAATAATCGGAATGGAAAATTTTTAATCGCGGCATTTACTACTACTTGTGTGGGGTTGGATGGTGGTTACAGGGGTTGAGATCAGAATGGGCAGCATCCCTTGAGCGTACCGATCAATGCGTCAACCCCCCTCCTTTTGAAAAGAGAACGAGAGAGAGAGATTATTTCTCCCGTCTTGCGCGCACTTTCCTTCATATTCAACGCATGCGTTGCATTTTCTTTTTTAAATAAAAAAAACAGATTTTTTCCATCATCAGTTTTTAATAAATAAAAGAAACAAATTTCTTTATTTTCTCTCAATCTTACACTTTTCGCTCATTAAATTATTTTTCTCCCCTAATATTCCATATTTACCCCATTACATTTTACTTTTTATACTTAAAAAAAAGAATAGAAAAGTCCTTGAAACATCTTTTTCTTAAAGTAAAAAGAAAAATATTTTTCCCCGAAACAATGTTTGAAAAAATATGGATACAAAATTCACATAATTAAATAGACTAATTTTCACTTAACAATTAAATAACAACACGCAAGGAATGATGTCAATATTTCTTCTTCTTCTTCTTCTATTTCTCTTTTAGAGAACTGTCAAAATAATTCTCATTTAGTTAATTCTTCTTTTTGGCAGATTCGTTGTGTTAAGATTAAAAATCTTTATATGCTCCTTTTTTTTTGGTAATTTCCCACAAATTAGATTAAAAATTTTTTTCATAACTGGTGTCAGTCTTGTTTTCCCCTCTTTCTTCATTCAAAAAGGAAATACATAAATGCCAAAAAAAAATTATTTTTCTTTACAAATAATATATTATTTGTGTGTGAGAAAGAAAAAAAAATGGATCCATTTTGGATGAATGGCGCAAAATTAATTCTTCCCCCTCCGCGGGTGGTTTTTGTACAATTGGACCTACTTATTTTCTATAGTTGGATAAAATACTTCTTTTTTCGTATAAGGTTCTTTTTTTGATGATTTGATTGAAAGATCAACTTTCATTATTGTTTCATACCGCTCTCGCGTAACCATTGATGAAAATCATTCTCTGATGTTAAACTCTCAATTGCACTGTCCTGTTGGGAAATAGTTTCGGCACTTTTTGTCATGATAATTTTATTCAGTAATTTTGAATCAGCGCGCTTTGAAGTTGAATCGGGAAATTCATGGGCTGAGGTTGTTTGTGGCAAGGGACGTTGACAATGGAGCATTAATTCCGGACCGCCACCATAAATATTGAGTAAAAATTGCCAAAGTTCCTCCGGTATTTGTCCATAGTCGGAACCTGAAAATAGAGGTGACAAAAAAATTTATGTATCTTTTCTACAATTAATTAATTTTAAAATTTAATTAATTAAATAGTCTTTTACCTGCTTTCAAGACAATTTGTCCATTTTTGTTGACGACTATCGAACTGTTATCAATTGGTCCCGGGGGTTGAATCTCCTTTCTTTTGGCGAAGCTCTGCCATTGTCTCAGCCAAGCCATTGCGAGTGCGTACACAGAAGTCGGATTGTCAGAATTGTGATTCAATCTGTGGAACATGTCCATTTCGTAGAGTCGCCTTTTCTCCAGGGATTCGTATTTTTCCTCGCAAATTGGACACTCGTATAGGTGAGTGCAAGCCGGACCACCTCCGAATCTAGCCGGAAAAAAAGAAATTAGAAACAAACAAACAAACAAAAAATGGATGATGGTGGAATACACTTACTTGCTGTAGAGAAATTCCCAAACAGCTTGCGGTATCGGCATACTGATCTTGTCGACAAACTGCGCCCTTATTGGATTAACACCACCATGAGGGCACAAGAAATCCGAATTATCAATCGGTCCCGGCTCCGAGAAAGTGTTAAATCTATTGATCCATTGTCTCGAGACGAAGAAATTGAGATCCGACGGCTCCCTGGCCGATATTTCCATAAGTTCCATTGTCTTATCCCTGAGGCGCATCATTTCCGGTGAGGATTTCTTGTAGAAGAGAACGTACGCCTCGCAATTGCTGACAGTCTCCGGTGGCACTTGCGTCACACACTGATCATCGAATTCAAACCACTGGCTCACAATCGGATTCAACGCGTAACAAGTATAATGACCACCGCCCGCAGTTCCATGATGGCAGATCACAGAAATGAGATCATATGTTGTCACTGTTGAGACACATTCCTTGTGTAGATACGGCCTCATGTCGAGACCCTCCAATGGAAATGAGACGAAATTCGCTATTTTTGAACTAAACATCAACTCGTGACGGAATCTCTTCAAATGAACGCACAACACTTCCGGTAGTTCGAGAACTTTGGAGAATTTAATGCCGTTACGGAGTTTGTTACATTTCTCGCAACTGTACATGTTGTCGCCCTTGAGTTCGTCAGCGCTGAAGAAGGCGGACAAGCAATCGTGGAGACTGACAACTGGACCCCAGAACCAGGAGCGCATCCATTGAAAGAACCAGGAGAACCAGCCGGATTGGTTCGTCACGTAGACGACGTCACTACAGGGTCCGGCTTTCTGGGGCGTTAATGAACCCTGATGCAGCATGTCTATGTGATCCCGACTCGGAATTGGCAGCGAAAGATCCTAAAAACGTGAGTAATTTAATTTCACATTTCTGGAAAGAATTTGTCAAATAGAATGGAATTAACTACAAACCTGGAATGTCTCAACCCGGGTCGATATTCGATTACAAGTGAGACATTCGACGCTACTGAGTAATTTCCCATCGAATGTGTCGCTAATAATGCTCTTTGTTTTTATTTGCTTCTTGGGCGAATTTTGTGACGATCTTTGCGACTGGGGGAAATTTGGAAACTTATTTCGCCCCTTGTCCGATTGTGAAACACGGGAGTAACGTCGCTTAGTGCCACGTTCACCTTCATCGCTCAACGAACTCTGTTCACTGACACCCGAATCACAGGTCTCATATTCCGCGTCCGATTGACTCGAACCCGTTCCATCAATTTCCGTCTCGTCATCGTCCGATGAATGCTCGAAATTCTTCAAACGAACAGTCACTTCCTTATCCTCCTCCACATGCTCCTTCAATTCCTCATGCAATTGGTCCATAAAGCATCGGAGAAATTCCTGCGTATCGTGTTGATGATAACCACGAAACATGGGATGAACCTGGGAAAAAATTATTATTTTTCAAAAACTACAAATAAAAAAACATTTTTTGTCCATGAATTAATTGTCCGGATGTAACAAATTTAATGTTTAAAGAAAAAATACCGTTCGAATTCCGGAAAGTATTCCATGAGGTACGACATAACCTCTATTTTTGCGATTCCACATGTCGCGCACAAGATTCAAATAACTGAGACTGAGACCGTGTTTTCTGTCTTTTGAGATGTAGGTTGCCATGTGGGCGCAATCGAGAAAGAATTGCGTCAAAGGGGGAACGTTTGACAGGGCCTGCAGTGCCGCATTCATGTAACATGTGTTTCCAATATTCTGGAGACCAACGAGTCCCCGTGGCTTGCCAGTGAGATCCTTTCCATCGTCCGAGTCCGTACTGTCCGGCGAATCCGACGGCGAGAATTTTTCATGACCCGCGTCCCCTTTCTCAGAGCTTATTCGACTTTCTCTTAATTCCTGATCTCGAAAACTCTCCAAGAATCTAGAATTTTGAATAAACATTTAGGTTTCGATGGATTAAATTTGCGTTTGATTGAAATTTTTTGAGATAATTTAAAATTTGGGTGAATTAAAATTTGGATAAATTGAATTTCGAATAGATTAAAATTTTGGATAAATTGAATTTTGAATAGATTAAAATTTGGATAAATTGAATTTTGAATAGATTAAAATTTTGATAAATTGAATTTTGAATAGATCGAAAATTTGGATAAATTGAATTTTGAATAGATTAAAATTTGAATAGATTAAAGTTTGAATAAATTGAATTTTGAATAGATTAAAATTTGGATAATTTGAATTTTAAATACATTGAAATTTGGATAAATTGAATCATTTATAAAAAAAAACTGGAAATCTATAATGTGTTCCTTAAATTAATTTAAATTCAGAAATGTTTTTTAAATATACGAAATATACATTCAAAAATTAATCGATTCATGAAAAATGATGAAATAGGTGAAAAAAGGTGAATAGGTGACACAGCCTGTGATCCCTGTAATCAATAAAAATAACAATGACATATAAATTTATACTTATTTAAAAACTTGTTAATTAAATATTCAGTTTAGTAGAAATTTGTCTGATTAAAAAAATTTGCTAATATTAAGAAACGATAATTAAATAATTATCGTTTCTTAATAAGAAACGATAATCAAATAATTATCGTTTCTTAATATTAGCAAATTCAGCTGAATAAAAAATTTTCTCTGCAAAATGCGATTAAAATGACAAGAAAAAAAGTTGTATAAAAAAACTCACGTTTCAACAAGTAGTCGTTGTAGATCCGTTGATTTTGTGTCAATACTCGAGGCATCGCCAGCAAATTTTTTGAAATCAATTTGACTCATTTGTGATGAATTTTGCCAGGCGAATACCTCATTGCCACATGAATAGCACCAAAATCTGTTTGTACAAAGATTCATGTGAATCGAATGATTTGGAAGTTTTGTATTGTGTATTGAACTGTGATCGGGATTTGTATCGGCACAGCCAACCCAACGACAATCGGGATAAAGGCATAACCAAAGATTGGGACCTTCACTATCACATTCGTTACATTTTGTAAAACGATCCTTATAAGAGACGGCGATTTCAATAACTCCTGGATCACTTTGAGTTGCAATGTGAGGACAATTTCTTGCGACGTGGGGCATTTTCTTTTTTGTGATTATCATTCAATTTTTTTTTTTGGTTTGTTCTTAATTAATGTAAAGAATGACGAGTGTCAATTGGTTCGATTTTTTTAATTATATTGAACATTATTTATATTTAGCTATTTTCTTTCTAACCTCAAGAAATTATTTTCATTATATTTATATATATACACAATTTTCATTGCACGAACCACATTCTTCTACCATGACACGACAAGACATACTGCGCTGTCAGTATCATCAGGGATGAGAATCAGTGTTTATGGAAATCGAGGAGAAAAAACTGGAACATCCGAAATGTTGTAGTCGGTGTGAAAACACCTTTACATTCGGATTAGGTGTCGTTCATTCCATGCCCAACCGAGTGAGATAAACATTAGTTGCCATGCCCTGTTAATCATTGTGTCGCGTAGTTGTGAATGTTTTGACGAAAAATAATCGTTTACAAACAAAAATGAATAAAAAGAAGAAAATAATTGCATAAAATGGTGAAACTAGAGTTATTGTGTCCATATATGAATATTTTGGCAAAAAAAAATTATCAAATTTGCCCGTCGATTCCATGTAAAAAATATGGAGATATTTTTTGACATTGATATTGATTTTTCGAACAAGTTTTTCGTTCAATCATTTTTAACCGTGTAAAATCTCTCCAATTTAGTGAAAATTTTTAAGGTTCGTATTTATTTTTTTCATTTTCTAAACGATTTTATTATTTTTTTATATTATCATTGCAAGAAGAATTTTTCCGTAATTTTGTTTTTCTGTTTAAATATTTTCTAACCTCAAAATTTGCAATTAATATTTGCGTATTTCGTTCCTTTGTATCATGAACAATTTATTAACCGAAATTGAAAAAAAGGTTTTTTATATTATTAAACCCTGTAAAAAAATATGTGGCTTCGAAAAAAGCGCTGCCTTGGAATCATATGCATTATGTGAATACACCTTAAATGAATATTGTGCACATACCATTCTTGCTTGCTTTTGGTCGCACACTTTACTTTCACGACCTTGTCGTTCATTCCCCCATTCCCCCAGTGACCGTTGGCGCGCGGAGGCAGAACGATCTTTTTTATTTATAAAAATAAATATAATTCGTTTGACTATTAATTTCTCATGAAAAGTGCGGAAAATATACGCGAATAGTAAAGTTCCTGATGTAATTATAAATCGCGTTGAAAATACCGAGTGGATCGCGCAATTGTTCAACAGAAAAGTGTTTCAAATTTCTCAATCGCTTTTTTTGCGACATTGTCGTTTTGATATCTGAAAGCAATGTATAAATTTTGCCATCGTACGAAAAAGGACGCATTAAATCAGTGTTTACAGATATTCTGTCCTGTTCTAGTAAGTTCATCAAATAATATTTTTTAGAATATATTCTTTTACAGCGACCAATAAACTGTTTTTCCTTCTTCCCTTTGCAAAGTGAACGTTTGGCGCCAAAGCAGAGACTATGTCATTCCCACTAACGTGCACCTTCCCCTTGCAAAGTGGCAGTTGACAATAGCCAAAAATAAATATTCTATCCATTTTCATTTAACTTTTTATAAAAATTTTTGGTAATTATGAGAATTAATTATTATTAATAATTAATAATAATTTATAATAATTAATAATTAATAATTAATAATAATTAATAATAATTAATAATTAATAATAATTAATAATAATTATTAATACTAAAAATTCTCAAAATTGACAAAAGCCCTTCTTCTGCATAATTACCGGCAAATTTTTTCTCTGTATTATCATTAAAAAAAAATATATATACCGGGTGTTCGAAAAGTATAGAAACGGTCAAATATTTAAAAATATGGGAATTTTTGTTAAAATTTTTTTTTTCAAAAACTCCAACAGTTTTAAACATTTTCCATACTTTTTAAATACTTTGTATATAAATAAACGATAGGAGAAAGACATTGATTTTAATTTTTAAGTTGAAAGTTGAAAAAAATTTTCTCTATTCTGAA
This sequence comes from Leptopilina clavipes, assembly GCA_001855655.1. Taxonomy (NCBI): domain Eukaryota; kingdom Metazoa; phylum Arthropoda; class Insecta; order Hymenoptera; family Figitidae; genus Leptopilina; species Leptopilina clavipes. The sequence goes on along the minus strand of JUFY01020584.1, from coordinate 9,455 downwards.
AATTTGCTGGGACAAAATTTGCAATTTATTAAATTGGATAAACTGATTTTATTCGTTTTTATAAATATATATTTATAAAAAAAAAGAACAAAATAGTTTTTTTAAAAAATAATTTTTAAATAATTGTTTTAATTGTTCAAAATTTAAAAAGTATCTCTTATTTGTTATTGTTCGTAATATATAAATAGATATACATAATACTTAACGATTAATTATGGCTTTCATATAATGAACAAGAAATATGTTCATTTTTTTGCGAGATTAAAAGACAATCTCAAAATTCACAAAAAGAATGCGAATACAATTTTAAAGTATAAAAATTAAACTAACTAAAATTATTTTGTCTAGTTTTAAAAATAGAGAAGTTGAATCCTTAAACGTTTTACAATTTTCTTTTTTAAAATATGTTTAATTCAGTAAATAAATTTTATGAATTATATTAATTAATTAAATATTAATTAGTAAATATAAGGTAAAATTTTAATTTACTGAATTAAAGTATTAACAAAATTTTATTGAATTTTTTGTAATTAGAATTGAATTATTATGTTTGATTTTTTTCTTTTCTTTAATTATTTGACTATTTCGGGTTCGGTTTTTGATTCGTCAAGTTCTTTATAATTTTCGGGAATTTGATGTGGGCCTGGAGTTAAATCATTGGCTTTTTCTTGTACCTCTTTGAAGGAAGCTTTAATATTGTCGAGAGCTGCCCCGAGACCACTTTTTATTTGATTAAATTCTTGTGTGACGAGAGATAATCGACCCAAAAGATAATTCAAATTTTCATCCACCTCTGACATTCTTTTTGTTATTTCTCCCACCTGAAATAAAATTATCATTTTTAAATTAATTTTAATTTTTTGTAATTTAACATATTTTTCAAGTTTTTATTTATTTTTACTACTTTTTTCATTATTTATATTCTACTATTTAAAAAAAATTTTTTTTAATTTTTAGGAATTGAAAACATTTGTATTTTTTTGTTTATAATTATTTTTTTATTATTACTGTTTATTGAAATTTTTCATTAATTTTAATTATGTAGATAATTCTCACCTTATTTTTCATTCCGCCCATTGTTGATGTGGTGCCATTGACATAAACTTCATTTTGTTCGTGTAATTTATCGAGTGATTTTGCACTTTCCATCATTTGTTGATACATGACATTAATTTGTCTCCAAACCTATAAATTATATAAAAGAAAAAATACACATGTTTACAATTTACAAACAAATTTAATATTTTACACTGAAAAAAAAATTTATTTGATTCAAATAACCGATAAATTGACCATTATCAAATAAATATTTACTTGTGACAAATAATTTTCAATTTGAATCAAATAAAACGGATTTAAATCAAAAAATTCTGTATTTGAATCAAATATACCATTTAATTGACTCAAGTAAAAATTTTTTGATATCAATAAATATTTATTTGACAATAGGCGCTCAAATCTTTCATTTTTTATAGTTCCTGTATTTATTAATTTGAAGGAAATGATTAATTCACAGAATTATTTTTATTAAACGCCAGGAGTGGAATTACCGGAAGGGAATGAATCCCCCTTGGAAAAAAAATTTTCATTCCCACACCCCCTCCCCAATTTAATTAAAAATAATAATCTTCAATTCGAAAAGAAAAATTAGAGAATTGTATAAATTGAAGATGAGAAAATTAGTCGATGGAAAAAATTTTATGAAACTATTTTCAAATTTATTTATATTATTTTATTTATATTATTATTTATTTATTTTTAATTACCTGATTCATTTGTTGTTCCATTTTCGTGGTTAAATTGGATAAAGCATCATTTTGATTATCCATTATGTCATTTGAAATTCCATCAAATCGAGTATTTAGGGTATTATTAATATTTGCTCCTTGTGCTTTCAATAAGTCGCCGACTTCCAATAAAATTTGATGTACACCATATTCGACACGTTTTTTCGTATCCAAAACGTGATCAGCCATTGATACCATTACCGACTGTCCTTTTTCTAAATCCTGCAATTCTTGTTTTATTCGATCAGCATTCGCGCCCATATCCATTCTGAAATCATTTTTTTTTCAATAAATAAATACTAAAAATTAAGGATGGTTTGACCACTGGACAAGTTTTTGAAGATATAAAGGGTGTTCCTTTAATTTCCGTTTGTAAAAATATTTTCGCGAAGAAAGAAGAAGAGGAAAAAATTATAGGTTATGTTTGTCATTTTTTAATTTTTAAAAAAATGTAAATTACCGAAGATTGCTGATTGCATATTTAATGTCTTCTTTGCTCTCAACAATTTTGCTCTCGAGTCCATCGTTTCCTCGTGTCACGTAATCCCTCAGGACATGTTTTGTCTCTTGTAGCGCCATTTGTGTTTCATTATGCAGTGAATGCAGCTCTGAAATTCTTATAAAAATCTCATTAATCTCATTAAAGTTCGCAATTTTATGGATTAATTTAATTTTTTATTAATACTTTTCTCGTTTTTATTCTATATAAAGATGAGAAAAAAATATACCTCGGTAATTCTTGTAATCGCTCGGAAGTGTCTTGCAAAAGTTCCTTTAATCTCGCCAGTGCACGACTTTGTTCATTGAGTGTATTTCCATTTTCCGACGATGTTTTTGCCCCATTTTCGACATTTTTCACAATTTCCTTTATTTTTCCCACTGAATTGTCGACATTCGAAATTGTTGTACCAGCAGTTTTCATCTGTTGGTAAAGGAAGAAAAAAATATTGTTTTCTTGAAGAAAAAAAATGTTTGATTCTTTTTTACCTCGGATGCGACATTTTGAATTTTTTCCTTTAATTGATTCGTCTCAGTCATCATTTTTTGATGCATGTCTTTAATGTTTGTTTCAAATTTATCAAATTGTTTGGCCATCATTGTTTGCGATTCGTTGAGTTTTGACATTATTTGTGAATTTGTATCGGACGTTGATTCCGAAGAGTCATTGACTTCAGTGATTTTATTTTCAATTGATGCCATCCAATTGTTTAAACGTTTTTCCAAATTTTCCAATGTGTCGGTTGTTTTTTGCATTTGTATCCTCTCTCTCTCGTCTCTCTTTAACCAAAAAAGAAAAATTTTATTTCTCAATTGTACCTTTATTGATTTTATTTACTTATCTCTATAAACAATATATTTTTTTAACAAATAAATCTTTATTAATAAATTTATTTTTAGAAAAAAAGATAAAAAATAATATTAATAAAAACCTGTGCAATAAGTTTTTCGATTCCTGCAACTCTGTCGTTTAATTTCACTAAGTGAGGATGAAAGCCTTCAGTAATTGTCATTTTTTTCGTCAAAATGGACAAGGATTTTTTTAATTCTTCGCCCAATTGTCGTTCACGTGCCTCGTGCCTTTCCAATTTTTCCGTGTCGTCCCGCATCACATGCACTAAACTCAACATTGCACTTTTTATATCCTCATGACTGAAATAAAAATAAAATTTTGTATTCAATCATTATTTATTTTTACAACATATAAAATATTAAGAGTCGCACGAAGAATTTTTATCCAATATGTAATTTTTTTTCTCTAATTTTATAATATTCATAATATTTAATTTAATTTATTTCTGTTGCAGAGTGATATGGACAACTTAGAAGAAGGAAGAAAAAGGCAGCTATAGTTCTCCTCCCAAAAGCAAAATGAGGTTAGTAATTGTTAATTTTGTCCATTTTGAGGTCCGTTTGTAAACAAAATATTATTTTTAAGAGAAAAAGAGAAAACTCACGTTATTTCTCTGGCACAAGTGAGTCCAAAAATGAAAATTAATAGCACAAATGTCGCTATTTGGAATCTCATGGCGACAATGAACTATTAATTCCCGCGATAAGACAGGCAGCCTCTCTGAAAAAAATAAAATATGAGAAATCTTAACGAATTTTCCCCCTCAATTACTGATAAAGTAATACTCGTAGCTTTGAACTTCAAAGAAATTCAGATTATTTTTCTATATTCAATGGGTCATTATAAAGATGTGTATACATATCTGCAAACATACACAAACATTTATATTTACTTTTATTAAATTATCTTTTTTTTATTTACTTTTTTCAGTAATTTTTATTTATTTTTTTGCATTATACACTAAAAAAAATTTTATTTGATTCAAATAACCAATTGTCTATTATCAAATAAATATTTACTTGTATTAAATAAATTTTAAGTCAACTAAATTTGATTCAAAGACAAATTATTATTTCACTTACAAATTATTTCATTTAAATAAAAATTACTTGATTCAAGTAAATATTTATTTTGATAATAGACGCAAGTAATCGATTATTTGAATAAAATAAATTTTTTTTTCAGCGTACGTATTATAATAAATATATTATTTTTATTTTTTATTATTAGTTTATTATAATAATATATAATATACAAAAAATAAAAAAAAATAAAACTATGCAATGTATGAAATTTTCTATAAATAGTGTATACATTTGTGTATATGTATGTACATATAGAAACGTTAATTGTGTAATAAGTAAATATCATTCCGCGAATTAATTCAATAACTCGTGCAGATCAGAGACTCATGGGTCACCAATATCGATGACCTTTTCTTGGACAAAACTTGCTATATAAATTATTATCATTATTATTAGTCTACTAGAAATTCAAGATTCATTCCCTCGAGAAGATTTACCAATTTACACTTTCTTTTCTCTCCCATACAATCAATTTTTATTCATATTTTTATTTTTGAAATAATATAAATTTTTTTTCATTATACGGTTACTTCTCATAGCTTCATCTTTCGATGAATGGTTGCACTGTATACAAAATATTCTCTTTATAGATATATATAGATAAATACCAAAAAAGAAAGAATGCCTTCATAGAATTGAAATTTCGAGGAATTAAAACAAAGGGAAAAAATTTTGAACATTTTATTTGAAAAAGTTAAAAAGAAATTAAAGGGGTAAAATTGAAATTTAGTTTTTTTCCTTCTCTTTATTTGCGAAAAAAAAGGAATTAAAATTTCAAGGATTGTGAATATGTCAAGGACAAGTGTGTGTGTGTTTATGAACTAAGCAGAAATAGTTCATATCATAAGGAGGCTGTTTGGAGAAACAGATGTCTCTATAAATGGACCACATGGCTCAGAAAGAACATTTTTCACGTTTACCATACATGTGCTTATATACCTTATTCGTCTATAATATTTCAATATATAATACAATAAAGTATGGTAAATAATATAATAGTTAATAAATTAACAATTAATAATTAATAATTAACAATTAATAATTTTATATACAATAAAAAATGTATCGTAAATTTATAAGTTATTATTTATTATTATTATTATTATTATTATATTTTTTGAAAGATTGGCAATAGTTTCAGGTGTGACTATAACGCATAAAGAAGTCTTTATTCGCATATTGTGTGTATATTAATTGTTCATTGAATTGAAAAAAATGTTCACGATGACGAGATTTTTCTCAATGCAACAATATATATAAGATCCTTGACTTTAATGAGTTATTCACTCTTTTCTTGTATTTTCACACATGTCATAAATTTCAATGTGACGAAAAAGGGGGATTTTTTTTTGTAAGAATTTTCGTGTGAAGAATAAAGGAAATTTTAATTGTTTATATATTGAAAATTGAAGTTAGGAGGAAGTGGAGTCTAAAATTAATTCGGGTTATTGTACTTGCGATGGTTTTAAACGGGGAGAGATGCTGCAAAATACATACATATAGCCTTTAATTTTAGCCTCACATCAAGAAAGTGAACCCTTTATAGGAGAGCATCTGTTTCTCTATGGCAGGTTTCTATTTATAGATGGAAGGTATAACTCCATGTAATAAAATCTATTAGAGTTTCATGACAAGAGTTTTCTTCTTCTTCTTCTACTATTACTTCTTTTGAGCTTACCGCGGTGCGCATATGAAAATTATGTTCAATGAGAGGAAAATATTACATGGACGGGGTAATATGACACATAAACGAGATAAATTGTTATTACTCATTTTGACATCAGTAAAAACACTGAATCCCAATTTTCGTTTTCTCTTTCTTCTTTTTACTTTTTCTATACTCTATTTACTATAATTTCTTTTTCTTTTTTTCTTTGTCATTTTATTCGCCTCCTTATTAGTAATAACTCTTCTTGTATTCTTCTTTTATATAGATTATATAATTTTATATTATATTTGTAGATATTAATTTTTGTAATAATGCAGTAACATAATAATAGTAATAATAGTAATAATAATAATAATAATAATAATATTAATAATAATATAATAGTAATAATTATTTATTTATTTATTTCTTGTGTAAACGGGCTAATAATAAATAATAATAATAATAATAATATTAAAGTAAGTAATAAAAAATAGCTTAAAATTTGTCTATCAATTTTTTTAAAATAAATATTTAATGCACGATTGAAGAAAAAAGAATATATAATCATATATTGAAAGAAAGAATTTCAAATATTGCAGAAGAATAAAAAAAAATAATAAATAAAATAATCGGACAAAAACCACCGCACATACTTGATGCCAATTTGAAAAATAATTGAACAATAATTTTACCATTGGAATTGAATGCTTGCGTTTCCGGAAATGAAATAAAGAAATGAGGGGAATGAAGGAATGCGAAATAAGAAATCCAATTTTTCATTGGTGCGGAATATTTGAAAAATTTCGCGCTATTTTATACGATTAATTTCACGTATTATAACGGCAATAAGTTTACGATTTGAAATTCACAAAAGAAATTATATTTTAACATTTTTTTTTGTTTTTATATATTTAGTTATTCAATATGAGATAATTATTAAAAAAAAAAATATTATTTACGTTAATTTTGATTTAATTGCTTTGTAGAATTTATTATTTACTTGTTAATTTTATTTATTTCGAATTCGTTTATTTGGAAAATATTTTATTAACATTATTTCAATATATTTATTTTCACAATTATTTATTTCGTTATTTATTTAGTTAATTTTTAATTTATTTTTAATTTATTTTTAATTTATTTTTAATTTATTTTTAATTTAATTTTTATTTAATTTAATTTTAACATTTTTTAACATATTTATTTAATTAGTTAGTTATTTATTTATACAAAGTTACTTCTATTTATGTTGAAATTTTATTTATTTTTATACGAAAATGATTAATTATGGCACAAGTTTTTTTTCCACTAATTAACGATGAGCAATTATCATTAACACGTTAAATTTTTCAAGCACATTCTTCACATATGTAATCAGTAGAAAGATCATTTTTTTTTAAATTACAAATGCACCAAAATTTTCGATAAAAAAAATAGTGAATATTTTGCCACAATTTTAAAACACCGTTATTCGAAACATTATTGAAAATTGATAACAAATTGTTTTTCTGCAAATTTCCCTCATTTTTGAAATTGTTAATATATTTATCGTGTTTCAAAAAAATTTTTCCTCTTAATAATAGATAATTTTGATTTATAAGAAAAAATTAACAGAAAATTTTTTTTGTCGCTTACTTTATTTTGTTGCTGTGTGAGAATGTTTTCTTTGTTTTGAAATAAGCAAAGGGAACGAACACACGGAGCGTCCTGCTATCGAGTCTGATATACGAGATGAACTGAAGTACTTAGTTGACTCCTCATTTGGAACTTTAAAAAAAAGGCAATTGCCGGAAGTCGTGCTCTCAGTGGCATCTCGCGTGGACCGAGAAGAACATAATAAAATACGTGTGTATATTTTGTATACAATATTTTCTTGTTCGCGGACTTTGTTTCTTTATATCAAGAAATATTAAAAGTCAAATATTTTTAAATCTTTTTAAAACAAAATTTTTATTTTATAGAAATTTTATTTAATAAAATTTCCATTTTGCTCAATTGCAAAATATTTTTTACGGAAAATTCTATAGGCCGCAAGTATTTAATGAAAAATTTTTACCGAACAAAAAATATCGTGTAACATTTTAACAGAATATTATGGCAAAATTTAACTATAAATATCTAGTCGAAAATTCAGCCAAATGGAAATAAAAAAAAAGTTAAATGTTTAAAAATGAAGACATAAATAATAAAGATTTTTTTATTTTTGCATATATAGTTTAAGAAAATAATTAAAGTAACTAAAATCGTATGTACAAGTTTTTTTTTCCAGACGAATTATTAAATTATGTCTATAATAATAATTAAATATATTTTTATATAATTAAAAAAAATCACTTTCTGAAACTTTGATTTGATTTCATCAATTTCTCTTCATTGATATAGGAGAAAAATTCTCACATACACACACAAGTATAATCGATAAAATTTGACATTCTTTTTTTATATATAATATATACATTCGTCTTTACAGAATTTATATTTTACATATAATATCATAACTCTTGAAAATAAAGTTCTAAGTCATTATAAATTAGCATTCACAGTCAACTTGAACATTTTTTTTTAATTCTCGCAAAACGATATATGATTAAAAATGTTCTTTTAGTAAAAATAATTATCGACATTTTCCGAATATCACAATACCGCTGTGGCTGAACTGTGACTTTGGTAAATAATTGCCCCGGTGAAATTGATCGCCGCTGCCAATACAAAAACCGGCATCCAACGACCGTGCGACGCTGTTACTAATTCCGCTGTTAATGGTCCACACAAAATACCAGGAATTGTCGCCTGTAAATGTTTTATTTTAATTAATAATTTATTAAAAATTGTAGAAAAGAAAATTGAAAGTCTGCTGTCCAAAGTAAAAAGCTAGTAAGTCGCATTTGTCATAAGAGCGAAAGTCGAATAACAAAGCTAAGGGACGCTCGCCCTTATGGCAAATGGACTTACTAGGTTTTTACTTTCGACAGCAGAAGTTAGTTTTTTCAAGAATATTAAAACTTACGATTGTATTTGAAATGGCGAAAGTCATGCCTGCGTGATTTGGCGCAACCTCCGCGTGATTGCTCAAATGCCCGGAAGAATTACACGCGCACAGTCCCATTGAAATGGAAATAAATCTGAAAATACGTTAAAATTTAGAATTAGAATTTAAATAATAAAAGGGGAGAAATTAAAAGAAAAATTATAACTCACATCACTGCCAATAGAAGATTGTCGACTGTACAAAAGGCGAGAAGAAATGCGCCCGGGCCAATTAAACCGATATTTGTCATTAGCCTCCTGACGCTTAGAATTTGCCATCGTTTTTGAATGAGACTGTCAGCACCATAACCGGCAACTGGAAAATATTTTTAATTTAAACTGAAAATTTATAAAAACCGTTATTGAATAAGATTGGATTTTAATCGGATTTTTCTTTTTGAAAGTTCTTTTTGAAATATTTATTATTAAATAAATATTTCGATATTTTTTCGCGATTCTGATTAATTTGTGTTTTTATTTATTTATTTTGTGATCATTTTTACCTATACCGACGAGGGAATTAACAATGTAGGGTAAGGCAGTGAGACTGATGC
>JUFY01020555.1:0-10690 GCA_001855655.1 Leptopilina clavipes | reverse complement strand
TTGATTTTTTTTAATTTTACATCTTAGACGTCGGCGGGTGGCGGAAGACGCTGGCTATTAAAGTTTAATAAAAAAATTTAACAATAGTCGCATTTTAAAGAGCATCAATCTCCCTTTAATTTCTACTTTACAAAAAAAAATTTTGTCAAAAATTATTCGAGTTATAAATTTTTTTTAACTTATACAACTTTGAGACCAGCGGGTGGGGGACGCTGGCTATTAATAGCTACTTCAGAATTAGTGCAGAAAGAAAGATTAGTGAAAGAAAGAGTGAAAGGAAAAATACGGATTTTTATCTTTTCTGCTTTTTTTGCACGGAGAGCCCGAGCGTTGTAATTTTTGTATAAAATCACACTAGAATTTACTATTTTCACATTGCAATCATCGGAAATAAGGGGACCTTTTGTATTTTTTACTACTTTCTGCACTAATCCGACAAATATTCTCCAAATTAGTAAATTTTCTTACTATCTCGTACAATATTTCCAAACAACTGTAGTAAACTCAGAAAGATTGTGTACGCAAAATTACTATAGTCGTTTGTAAATGAAGAAAGAAAGAGTGAAAGAAAAAATATGGATATTTATCGCCGGTTTCCCGTCAATTCTTGACTTATGGAGATAAATTGGAAGAATTTTACATACACAGACACACACACATATATTTGTTGGATAAATATTTGAAAACACACACATGTTTATTTCACTTATGTATAGACGCGGTTAATTAATACACTAATACGCAACTGCACGCACGACAACGAAGTTCACTGAAAGTTTACATTTTTGTTTCCTTAAAGCCCATTCCACATGTGAGCCAAACGGTCGCCCGATACGACATGACGTGCCCCCTCTGCTCCATCTACCAAATGCTTTCCCCTTTTGACGTAGGAGAAGATAGTATTGAAGAAGGGGCACGTCGTGTCGTGTCTGGCGTCCGTTTGGCTCACATGTGGAATGGGCTTAATAAGCACGGTTCTACAATGAGCACGTTTGACTTGAACGTGTACGCGCTCCATGCTAATCTGTATGGGGACGTGCCGCGTGACGTCACACGACCACGTCGAACGTGCTTATTGTAGAACCGACTTCATGGCACGGTCACAGCTCGGCTGCCTGCCTGCGGAAAGACGGGTCAAGGGGAGCGCTCCCCTTACCCCGTCTGTCGCAGGCAGGCAGGCAGCCGAACTGTGAATGTACCATTATATATTAACTACTGAAAATTTAAAGCACTCGCGAAAAAGCAGTTTTCTTGTAATAACTTATTAAAAGACATAATTCTTGGGACAGAAGAAAAGTCGAATTTCATAAATTTATAAGGGTCAATTTTTAAGATAAGAAATGACCAACTTTGTCACTTTCTATCTAATTATTATAGATAATATCTAAGATAATTTACCTAGATCCGGTAAGGGTCCTGGATTCATGTGGACGAACTAAAAAATTCCATTAGTAAGAAAAGGACAGACATATCTCCGTCCTTTTTTTCCTAATGTCCACATTATGAATCCAGGACCCTTGCCGGATCTAGGTAAATTATCTTAGATAATATACAAGTTTATTTTTTGTAAGAAATATAGTCACTGTCAATGATCGGATCTAATCGTGACATTTCGGGTGAAACACGAAGGTACATCGGCTCAATTACGAAAGTTGACGAAGTTAGTAGCCAATAGAAATGCAGGTGCCATATGACTGCACTCGCTAGCTCACCAAAAATTACTACAGTCGATATTAGTTTTTCAAAGAAAATGTTTTTATTTGTCAGATTTTGTCTAATATAATTAGATGAAATTATTATCAATTTTCGCTATCTTTACAACTCTTACACAAAATATTAAAACTTGCTATTTCAGTGTAGCGAATTTATCTATTTCTTTTTTGTACAATATAAGTCCCCTTATTTCTGCACTTTGCTACAAGCTTTTTGTAATTTTTTGCTAGTAGGTTAATTGTCTCAAATTTTTTTTAGATACTCTTTTATTAATTTTTTTCAGAGTTAATTTTTCTCTTTTCATCTTTATTTTTTAGGTTAATTGTCGAAAATTTTTTTTCAGTTACTCTTTTATTAATTTTTTTTTCCGAGTTAATTTTTCTCTTTTCATCTTTATTTTTTAGGTTCATTGTCTAAAATTTTTTTTCAGTTACTCTTTTATTAATTATTTTTTCAGAATTAATTTTTCTCTTTTCATCTTTATTTTTTAGGTTAATTGTGTAAAATTTTTTTTCAGTTAAACTTTTATTAATTTTTTTTCCGAGTTAATTTTTCACTTTTCATCAATTATGGAGCAATTATTAACTTACAAAAATGTGTCGCGCTCAATTGATTATTTTAACTTTGTACAATTAACGGAATCAATACAAAAAGTTAAATTATAAAGTGGAGATAAGAGTCATTGATGAAACTCATTCATTCATGCGAAGGGCTTTTTTAACCAGTTCTGGATTTGTGATAATGGACAATTTTAACAAGATTGTAACTGCACTTATAATTATTTATTAATCACGATGACGTGACAAAAATAAAAAATTTATGATTATTAAATGACTAGGAGGACTGCAAGAATTATTTACTATCTTGATGAGATAAAGATTGCATATGTTAGAAAATAAATTAAATAAGATGAGTTAACTCATAATACATTCAGTTTTGAAATAGTTGCACAGTTAGCATTGCATAAAGCGCGCATCGAAATAAAAATGATTTCATATAATCTATACTTATTTCTATTTTGTATTTATTTCACTAGTTTCAATTCCACCGCATATAGAATTCTCGTTATTTCTCCATTTAATTCAAAAAGTCATAATAACATGTTAGAAAGTGTTGCAAAAGCTCTAGCATTAAAGGGACATAAAGTTGATGTTATTTCACATTTTGAATTGAAAAATCCACCAAAAAATTACACGACAATTCTCAATTTGGATGGTACAATGCCAAAATTCGTCAATTCATGGACAATGGAAATGGTGGATACATTTCAAAATGTTGATCTCATTCCAACAATGATACGTGATTTTGGAAATAACTATTGTGAATTAATGTCACTAGAAAAAATGCAAAGAATTATTAAAAATCCACCAAAGGATCCACCATACGATTTGGTTATAACAGAGGTTTGTAAAAATTTTGTAAAAATTTAAAAACAAATCTAAAATTTAGTTAAATTTTTGAATTTTTCCTTCTCAGGCGTTAGCAACAAATTGTTATTTTGGTTTTGGACACTTGTTGAATGTTCCAGTTGTTATGGTGTCTGGTTTGATACATTTTTTATGGTTTGATGAAATACTCGGTAATCCAATGTCAAATGCATACAGTGTTAATATCGAAATGAAAGATTCACGAATTATAACATTTTGGGATCGAGTAAAAAATCATTTTTTTGCTCATTATAATAATTATCAATTTTACAAGTATACGGAACAAAATCAAACTGAAGTTATGAGAAAATATTTAAACCCGGATATGCCGAATATTAGAGAAATAGAAAAACGTACATCTCTAATTTTAGTTAATGCTTATCAGAGTTTTTTTGGTATAAGACCCTTAAATCCCGCTGTTGTTCAAATTGCTGGCATTCAAATTGAACTAAATGAAGCAAAAATGACACCCGTAAGTAATATGCATTTTTCCCCTAAAGATTAATTACATATTTAACATAAATTTGTTTCGAGAATTAAAAATTCAATAAAGCTATTTTCTCAATCTATATAGGAACTGAAGACATGGATGGATGAAAGTACAGATGGAGTTGTTTTCTTCACTCTAGGTTCTATGGTTATTATCGAAGATTTTCCAAAAGAAATTTTATTAGGGATGTATGCGTCTTTTGCTAAATTAGCGCCAATTCGTGTTCTTCTAAAAATTGTCAACAAGGAAAAATTGCCACCAGGTTTGCCGAAAAATGTACTGACAATGTCATGGATTCCTCAGATTCCAGTTTTAAGTAAGAGATGCGATAATTTTTCAAAAATTTCCCAAAGGAAAAAAAAGTAGTAATAATGAAATTTTTATCAAGAATTTGAATTTTTTTGATTCTTTAGGTCACAAAAATACAAAAATATTCATGACTCATGGCGGATTAAACAGTGTTCAAGAAGCATTGTACTTTGGAGTACCGATGATTGGTTTTCCATTATTTGGTGATCAACCATTAAACATTCGTCTTCTTGCTGACAAAAATGTCGTCTATAAAATGGATTACAAAGAAATTTCCCAAAAAACATTGGATAAAGCATTACATGCTGTTATTTATGATCCAAAGTATCGGTACGTTTTGTTTTTTTTTGAAAACTTTTGCATTTATCCAAATATATTTTTTAAAAGATGCAAAGGACATTTCGTCTTGTTTTTCACTAAAGATTCTAACCCTTTAATATGTACACCCTCGCCTCGGACACCCTGTATAGGATAAGAAACGTTGAATCTAGAAAAGTTTTGCCAGAAGATAGAATAATAATAATAATAATAATAGTAGTAGTAGAAGTAGTAGTAGTAGTACTAGTAGTAGTAGTAATAATAATAACAATAATAATATAATAATAATAATAATAATTACAGGGAAGCTGCGAGGCGTGAATCTCAATTGTTTCGAGATCGTCCAATGAGTGCAACAGACACGGCAGTTTTTTGGGTAGAGTACGTCATAAGAAATGGTGCAGATTCGTTACGATCACCAGCAATGGACATGCCTTGGTGGCAAGCTGAACTTGTCGATGTCTATGCATTTTGCTTCATTTCCATTCTTTTAATAAGTTACACAATTTTTTTCATTTTAAGAAAAATCACTTGTCTAATTTGTAGTATTTTAAATTCTAGTTCTCAAAATCACAGGAAAAAAGATTGATATCCATTTAAATAGTTTTTAGATAAAAAAAAAAAAATACTTGCAATATATTAATTACATAATATGTATATAGACAATATATTTCTTAGCACAAACATTAATTTATGTACAAATTTTTTAAAATAAAAATATAAAAGTTTTTTTGTAATCAGCCTTATTATAAAATATATTAACGTTAATAGGAATAGTTTTTTATTTTGAAAAAGATTTATATCGTGTGTATTAGATGATTTAGTACTATTTGCGATTTTCTGATAAGAATGATGAAAAGGAAGTATATTATGCCATTATCAGCAAATGCAACTCTGAATTAGAAAAATTCGCAAGTTCACACGATGAATAGTCAATTATTTATCTTATTATAAGCAAAGAGTTTATGATTACTAAGTGAGTAAGATTAAAAACAATTTGCTGTCAATATTAAGATTTAAAAAAAAATTTATGTTAGAAAATGAGTGGTTATGTTATAGTTTGTAATACACATATAAGTTTGAAATAGATATAAGTATATTAATTCACAAAGTACGAAAGAGAAATTTACGAAACGTTTATTTGAAGGTTAAATAACTTTCTTCAACACCTGTTCTAAAAGGAGCACTTTTCAAGTTAAAAAAGTGTGGCGAAAGTAGAACTTTTCACAACTCTTTTGAAAACAGTGGCGAAAGTAAATCAGATAACGTCATTAACTTTTTATCGATCATTGACCCCCATCATAATTTGTGTCACAACCCTCACCCCGTCCAGAGTATTCGTTCGTTATTATATTAAACATAATTACACGTTAAATTCAAAATTACACATTCAGCCGTATCGGCCGCAAATAGGCAAAAGAAAAGATTTTTAAATAATATAAAAATAATAAATTTAGACTTAATATTACATTAAATTTTTAATATATAAAATAAATTATTAGTAAAAAAAATTACAAAATAAATACAAATGTTCAGTTTAAAAAATTATTTAAATTTAAGGGTTTTATATTTTGTATAAAAAGTGATATTTTTGTTTAAAAAAAGTGATATTTTTGTTTAAAGTGTTGAAAATTAAATTCAAAACACATTTACAATCTAAATTGTATTTTTAATTCAAAAAATGAAAATATGAAGTGGGATAATTTTTGTTTCGATTGTTTGTTGGATTCTTTCTTAAGACTTATTGTTTTTCTTTATGTTTTTAATGACTTTACTCTATAATAAAGTATCTTTTATATTACTCTTATACGGGAAAAGTTGAGAATCTTGACGAGTATGGAGTAGAGATTTTAAAACTTTCAAGAAATTTTTGTTCTCTTTTGCTTGTTGTCAGTTTTGTTTATTTATTACAATATTTATAAACCTATTAGGTACATTTTTTTTTCTTTACGGAATGAGATCATTCAACAACATTGACCATATTTCAATGAAAATAAGAAAGAAAATGATTAAAGTTGAACTAAAATTACCTAAAATTAGAGTTTAAAATCACTATAAAGAACTTAATGAGAAAATATAATCACAAAGTTAATGAGTATTCAATATATCGATATTATATTAAATTATACTAGATACCAGATATCAATCGTCATTTTCCGAATAGAACCGAAATATAAAATTTGCATTTTTTTCGAATTTACCTATTAAAAGAAAAAAAAATACGTTTCTTAAAACAAAATAAACATTATTTTTTAAACTCGTTTCTAATTGTGAATGAAACGTCATTCTAAAATCGATATTCAATATTTTCAAACGTATTTGAAATTTTTTTTTTACACTAAATTTGTAAATTTATAACCTACTTTGTAGGTTGATTTAAAAAAATTAAAATTGAAAATAAATTATATACAATTTTTTATCAAAATTTAAAAACTCGCCGTTTCTAAACAATTTTTACGGCAATTGATCAGCAATTTTATCGAAAAATGAATCAACAGAATCTTCCGTTTGTGTCATTGACAGGACGTTATAAATTGCTTGATTTATTAACAATGTTGGGCCTAAAATTTGCATTCGGACGGAAAATTTAAGGGAAAGAAATTGCCATTTTAATTCCATTCGTTGTTCTTGATTCATTGCCTATTAAAAATGATTATTTATACGAATTATTAAAAGTTGAAATTTTCAATTGAAAAAGTAAATTGAATATTTAATTGTGACTTACTTGAAATTCCGCGGCTGTGCAACCGAGAAATTTTTCTACGGTATTTCCCATAAATCTACAACCAATCAAATATCCTGTATCATCCTTTAGATTTAATTTCACATTGAAACTGATAAGATTGTAAGGTTTTCGACTTCCATTTCCAGAAGGACATTCCAAATTCATACATGAATCTTGACCTTTCTGAACGAATCTCTTACACAGGGCGCTACAATTTATAAATTTATTTATTTATTAAATAATGAATAATTAACTAATAATTAATAAATAATTAATAATTAATAAATAATTAATTAATAATTAATGAATAATTAATAAATAATTAATTAATAAATAATTAATGAATAATTAATTAATAAATAATTAATGAATAATAAATTAATAATTAATTAAATAATTAATTAATTGATTAATTTTTATTTATTTATAAATTTACAATTTACACTAAAATTACTTGTATAATTTAAAGACTTATTTCAAATTAAACTTTCTATTAAAACTTACCACTTTATCGTCAGTAAGTTTTCATCTTTACTGTCTAAATTCATTTCAGTCAATTGCGCATTCAGAATAACGAAGAATTGGATTCTTTCATTGCTTTCAATCGAATGTGAATTTAATTTCTCGGTAATTTGTTGAACAGTCATGACTGAGTTTATACATTTCACTGCAATAAATATTTCATTGATTAGAAAACAATTAGTAAACACTTTAAATTCATTCACACGTAAATCAGGGTTGCGATAAAAATTTGATTTTGTTTTTTCCTGATTTTTCCCTAATTTCCAGACAGAATTTTAACTTTTTCCCTGATTTCTTTAAAAAAAAAAATGCAAGAGAAGTTCAATTATAAGAAAGATAATTTTCATTTATTTTTTATTTTAATAATTAAAATTTTCTACAATTCTATTAAAAATAATTGAATTTTTTAAGAATTTTATTGAAATTATTAAAAATAATCGAAGGAAATTTGATATTCTTTTCAGTACTTTTGATATTATTGCCTGATTTACCTGAGTAAATTCATTTTCCCTGACTTGTAGCAACCCTGTAAAAATGTTCATTGAATAAAAAAAAATAATAAAAATAATAAAAATAATAAAAATTTGTCTTACGATTTGGTATAGAATAAGGATCTGTGTGCGTGAACTCTGGCTTGTTCGTGACAGCGAGTCTCAAATCCACTGCTTGTGGAATATTCGGATTTTCAGTGATCAAAGTCTTCTTAGCTGTATATTGTAAAATTTCGCTTATTATTTTTATTTCGGAAGAAATAGTTATTTGGTAAATTAATATAATGCTCGCTAGGTATATAATTTTATGTAAATCAAATGTTTCACAAACTAATGACTAAAGCACTGAAGCATTTAATCCTTAAATGAGTTAAATGACACACGTCAAAAAAGTTACGTAGCTGCCAAATGGGGTATTTTGGACCCCAGCGTCTTTAAACTGCTGTAAAAAGTTTACTATTGAATATTTTTGTTTCAAAATTTTTTTGGGTGTTCCTTAACATCTCTTTTAAAGAATCAATTGGTACTTCAAGTGTTCTTTTAAAAATGGCCTGCGGGTTCGACCAGACCAAGGGTTATCTTGGTGAGTAATTAAACAAAAATTAAGAAAAATTATTCTTAATAAATATAAAGAAAAAGTCTTTACCTATAGACATACATATCCGTTTCTTAAAATTATCAAAACCAATGCGAATATCAGCAAGAAATAAAACTGTTTTACGTGGTTCCCAAAGTTCTGACAATTTAATCCATTCAGAATCCCAAAGTTGAAATGATACCACTTTGTTTGTTGAATGATCTGTTACTTCGAAAGACCGACACTTAAATTTCCGACCGTCTCGACTTATTATGTCACGAACTTCTCCAATCTAAATTAAAAAAAAAGATAGGCACTTAATCGTTAATTTATTGAATTTTGATTGATTAAATATTTTAATATCGAGATTTTCTTTAAATTTTCATTAAATTTTCATATTAAGTTAAAATTTACATTTTAAAATTTGAAATTTTTAATTTTAATTCCCCAAAAAAAGTAATAAAATTGCACCCCAAATATTATTGTTACTATTAATGATGTTAATATTTGTATTCTTACGAATGTAACGACAACGAGAAGATCGACGAATTGATCTTTCAGTTCTTCGATGTGTTCCAAAGCAAATTTCAAGACTCTTAATGAATCAATTGACTTTGTTGGCAATTTGAGTAAAGGCTCGAACTGAATTCTCTTATCGGAATCATGATTTTGTATCAGTGCTGTTCCTTCATTTACGGTAATAGTTAATTGACTTGTCACAGTGGGAACAAATCCTTCATTTGGGTCATCAACTTTTCGATTTGTCACCTTGCCGCTTATAACTTCGACTGAAACATTTTTATTATTATTATTGTTATTATTATTACTATTATTATTATTTTTTATTATTGTTATTATTATTATTACTATTATTACTATTACTATTATTAAATAATAAACATTTTTATCATAGCAGTCAACAGAGGTTTCGGTTGAAAGAAAGAAAAGTTTTTTAAAAATGAAAAATATATTTACCAATAGAACCTATTGAAAATTTATTGAAGAGGGAATCGACATATTCTGATCTTCCCCAAACAGTGACATTAATAAAATCATCAGGCGAATCGCGCAAAGTGAAAGTCCAAACCGCACGTCTTACTTCATTAACTGAAAAATAAATGTTAAACAGTGATTAACTATAAATGTGTCGCAGAATTTCTCAAGTGGATCATCTAAAATTTTCCGCAAAAAAATGAATTAATTTTTTACGTTAAATAATTATTACATAATTATTAATTAACTTTTATTTCTGATTGAGTGTCATTTTTTTTTCTCAACGGTTTTACACTCAGAAATTAATGTAGATTATAAAAAAGAAATTTAATTTTTGATGGGACATGAAGAATACAATTTTTTATTAACATTTTATAAATAAACAATTAAAAAAAAATATTAAACATAAAATTTTTTTAAAACAAAAATAATTTTTGTATACTATATTTATTCCACGAGAAAAAAAATCCTTTTTTTTAATTTTTAAATTCAACTGGATTTTGAGAAACAAAATTTTTTTTTTATTTAAAACTGCCAAAAACTTTAATTGTTAATAACTTTGGCAAAAAATTTTTTTTGGTGCAAAAAATTTCAGAAAGTTATTTTGATCACACTAGGAGTAAAAAAATTATTTAAAGTAGAAAATAAAATTTTTTAATTTTATTATTATTATTTTAGGTGAGTAATATAAATAAATAATTTAATAGTGTAAATTTCCCCGAGAATTTAAGGAAGAATTTGACAAACAATCGGAAGAAAAGTTAGTCTAACTTCATATTTTTACACTTTGAATTTAAAAAAATTTAATTGTTCATTTGTTCTGAATTTAATTTTTAACATTTTAATAAACAATTAAAAGTTGCGTTTTTGAATAAAAATTACGATTTTACTATAAATAAAAAACGATGAATTAAGTAACATAACTTAAAATTGGACAAATGTTTTTTGACAGAAAATTGTTGTTTTCATTTAAATGCAACGTTCAATTGTTCAAAAGGTTAAAAAATAAATTTTTTCCCCTCCCACTAAAATGCATTTGTGACGCTCCGCGACAAAAGGTACCTTAGCTCCCAAAAATGTTAGGTTATGTTAAGTGATAGTTTTACCTTAATAAATAGTTCCTTT
>JUFY01020536.1:24995-37140 GCA_001855655.1 Leptopilina clavipes | reverse complement strand
GAACCTAGTAAGTCGCATTTGCCATAAGGGCGAGCGTCCCTTAGCTTTGTTATTCGACTTTCGCTCTTATGGAAAATGCGACTTACTAGATTTTTACATTGGACAGCAGAATGAGTTACTAATTATTGACATTAGTAAGAATTTCCACTCATTTTTTTTTGGTAAACATTACACTGGAAAAAATTCTTACTAATTTTTATTAATTCAGATTTCGAAAGTTCTAACACTGTAAAAAATATTTCTTCTTTTAAGCATAATTTCGGCTATAAAACTTACATTAGTCCAAAAAAAATTGACTTAATTTAAGATTAAGAAACTGACTTTAAGACCTAAAATAGGCTTATTACTTTTATATTTTAAGTTATAAAAATTAGTTCTAATTTAAGAAAAAAAAATGTTTAAAATAAGTGCTTTAAAATTTGACTTTTACAGTGAAATTTTTCAGCAATATTTCAAAAAAATTCAGGCAATGTTGCGATAATATTACTTGCAATTTTAGACGATTGTGAGAACAAATTTTTGATAAATGTTGCAAAATGTATTCAAAACGTTGCAGATATTTTGTAAACGTTTACAAAAATTTTCGTAATTTTTTAAAAATAATTTCGAGTAATTTTATAATTATTATTTTTCATAATTTTTATAATTTTTATAATGTTTATAATGTTTACAATTCACAAATTTTTGAATTCCTATTCTCCAGAATAGAATTTCCATAAGATAGAAATTTCGTATTTTCTGCTGTAAATAATGTCTAATTATTCTGTAAATCAAGTATAGAATTTTCTAATAGGCAAATGTTACAGTTTTCTGTAATTATTTCGTGTTTTGCGAATATTTTTATTTTGACTCTAAAGAATCATTTTTGCAAAAGAGATTTTTTGCAGATTTTTTTGAGAGCAAATCAGAAAAATTGAAAATCTACAGAAGGATTTGTGCGATATAATGAAAAATTATACATTTTTACTTTTTTAAACTGAAAAAAAATTTAAGGACGATAAAAAATTCTTTAGTCGTTAAATTATTTTAGTAAATAGAAATTTTTTTCCATGTGAAATCAATCAATACGTTCATACTATCGAAAAAAATGATTAATCAGTAAATGAAATACGTTGAAAAATTATTTCAAGAAACGAAATAATTGACCATATTGAATACATTTATTTATTTAATGAACAATTAATTCGATTTTTGATTTAAAAAATGTTTGTAATTCAAATTCAAGAAAAATTCAATTAAAAACCAATTTGAAGGAAATTGAAAAAAATTGAATTAATGAAATTAAATTATTCAATCATCGAATTATAAGATTGAGAAAATGTTTTTTTATTTCAAAAAAATATTTCTAAAATCTAGAAATAAAATTTTTATCTACTTGTTAAATAATTTTCTGTGATTTTTTCTATATATTTTCATCTAGTTTTATTTATTTTTCACTTTTTGATGTCTCTCAATCAAAAATTATGAAAAGTTTTTTTATTATTAATTTATTGTAGACTCCAGGAAAAGAAAAAAAAAATTTTTTTTTAATGAAAAAATAATATCAGTATTGTTCTTTAGAGTATAAAATATTGTCAGCTCTCTAAATTGAAACACCATTAGGCTATTTTCTATAATAATAAGAATAATAATAATTAGTAGAAAGTTATGTGATTGAATATAATAATGAAGAAATGGAAAAAATTTCTTATCAATCGAAGAGATCGAAGAAATGAATGATTTATTGTAAAGTATACAAAACATGTAGTATATAAATAAATAATTATATATGTATAAATAAGTTTTAACGAACTAATGTGTAAATAAACGATAACAATAAAATAACATTATTTTTTGTATCATTGAAAAGTAAATTGTGTTTTTTTTCGTGTTCGCAATTATTTGTATAATACAAATCATTTATTTTATATATATATATATATATATGATGATAATATGAGAAGAAATGAAGTAAGAATATTTATTTTAAATATATAATATTAATAACAAAGCAGCCTGTCAGTAAAAAACGAAGAGACAATAAGTTTGTTAGGAATAAACTGAAAATGAAATTATTTATTCTAACGTTTATATATTTGTTTCCTATAATTCGTTCACAGTGAATTTTGAATTTTGAATTTTTCTCTAAAAATAAAATTCACAATCTTTGAGATAATTTTGGAGGGCAAAAAGTATTTCATCTGAATTAAATTTGTTTTTATCATTTATCAGTTTTCTTATTTATAAATTGTACTGTAATTTTAAAGAAAAGTTGATAATTCTGTTTAATTACTGAATCAGTGTTTAAATTAATTAAACGTACTAATTATATTAATTAGTTAATAATTAAAAAGATATAAATATTTCCAAATGAATATTCATTCGTAAAAAAATATCACCCTTTAAAATAGCTTATAAACTATTTAATACTAAAAAATTAATAAATTACTATGAACGCTTAACAATTCTAATTTTTTATGTTAATGAAATAATTTATTTTCTTCTGACCAAGTCAGTGCAATTGAAATAATTTCATTTGTTTGTTAAATTTCATAAAAAAAATAGATAAAAACACAAAAAGAGAGTAAATTATCTAGAAGTAAATAATTCAGTCAGAAAAAAGCTTCATTGATATGAGAAACTATTTAAAAATCATATAAAATCATAAAAAACATAATAAATTATTTATTATAATTAATTAACAAATTTACGATTTTTTATTCAATAGATTCTTTAGTTTATTCAATATAGAAAGAAGTTATATTATTTAAATATTTATTTACTATGATATAAAACGGGTGTTAAAACCCTTTAAAAAGTATAAAACTGATATGTACTCATATTATGGTTTTCTAATAAGTAAAAATAAAAATTACGTTAAAAATTCATTTTCCAATTCAAAGAAATTTATTTCGAACTGAATAATGTTTATAATATAATTTACAACCAAATGAAATTGATTGTTGAAAAATTTTCAAATTATGCAACTAATGAGGAAAAATGAAAGTTCAATAAATTTTTGATAAAAAAAAAACTATTGAACTTTCTGTAATTTTTACAATTTTCCATTTTGATTTCATTTCACAAAATGTAAATTTAATTTACACATTTTTGGGTAATTCAAATTTTAATAAAAAAATAAAATCATAAATTTAAATCCAATGGAAATAAAATGAAAAATAGTTGAAAATTGTAAAAACTTGAATTAAAAATTCATTTTTTTTTGACTGAAAAAAGTGTAATTAGTTTAAAATAATTAGTCACTTGGCATATTATCAAATGAAAATTTACTTTTTAGTTGAATTCAATAAAATGGATTCAAATTTTTCTTTTACAAATATTTTTTAAATTGTAAAATAATTACTTGGTGGAAGTAAATAAATATTTATGAAAATATTTGTTAATAGATTCAAATTATTGTTTTTAAAAATAGTTTTTAATGTAGTTTTTAATTATGAAATAATTATTTGGTTGAAGTAAATAAATATGAAAAAATTCGTTAATGGATTCAAATTGTTCCTGATTGATAGAAATATTTTTTAATTATTAAATAATTATTTGGTGGAAGTAAATCTATAATTATGAAATAATTATTTGGTGAAAGTAAATCAATAATTATGAAATAATTTGTCAATGGATTCAAATTTTGATTTTTGCAAATATTTTCTATTTATTAGATAATTATTTGGTCGAAGTAAATAATTATGAAAAAATTTGTTAATTTTTAATTTAATAAATTATTAATATTTTAAATTTTTGTTTTTTGACAGGCAAAATATTTAAATATATTTTTTAATTATGAAATAATTATTTGCTGTAAATAAGTAATTATAAAAATATTTGTTAATCTATGAATAAATATATTTATCGCTAATATTATTATCAATTTATCAACAAATATATTTATCCTCAATAATTATTAATTCATAAATAAATATTTATACTATAAATACTTATTAATTTATAAATTTATCTATTTATAAACTTTTTTAATTAGAAATATTTATTATTTATTTCGAAATAGTCAAGTGACTGATTATTCGAACCAGGTAAATTTTTTTTCAAACTATGAGTGTAAAATATGCTTATATAGAATTTCTTTAAAGACTTTTGCATTTTAAGAAGCGACTTTTTGCGGTATAAATAAAGTGAAAAATAAAAATTCGTCTCCCGAAGCCAATAAATAAAAATGAAATGATTAATAATAATGATAACTTAAAAAAAATATCTAAAACCTCAGTAGCTTAGTTCTTTGGTCGTAGTGCTTGTCCATAAGATGTCGAAGTCCTTGATCAAGATAAAAAGCCTTCGTCAATGTGTGCTCAAAATGGCTATTTTGTATATCGCGTTTTTTCCTCCCTAACATCATTGGAATCATCATGGCCATGGTTGCTGGCAGCATACCGGCTCCCACGGCTGCTAATATGGCCGAATTGGAAGGATTTCCACTCAAAATTGTATTTCTTATTGGTCTTTTTGTAAGTGTTTGTTGCAACTTGCTCTTTCGATTATTTTCATATTCCTTTTGACTTTGATCAACGGTTTTGAAGGTACGTTCAACTTCAAGGAGTCCACCGTGAGACGTGGTGGTGTTCGTACCATTGACCGATGGGAGTACCGTTAATCTTACCTGCGAACGGTTTGAAGCTTTTAAAAATTTTCTATTTTTTTCCAACGGTAATCTGGACACAAAAAAGTTTAACGTCTCCAAGCAGTCCTTCTTTTTTTTTCAGCGGCAGGCACGATTCTGCACTTCAACGCAAGAACTTAGATAGAGGATTCATCCTGGAGATGAAATTTATTTCAGTTTTAGGTGCGCATCATTTTTTCTTTTTCTTTTTTCTTTTTATAAAAATTATATTCTTATTATATTTTTAATTTTTAATTATATATTTTCAAATTGGAGAAGGAAATTGTTAGTCAGGTTCTTGCGTTGGCTTGAAAAATGTTAAAAAATTGGTGTCAAATTCACCCTCCGTGATTCAATGTTTTTGTGAGAAATTATTATTTTATTTATTTAAAATAAAAGTATTAATTATTTTCCATGTCTTATTATTAAATAATATTATTAAAATAATATTATTATTAATATTGATTACTATTGACATTAATATTATTTTCAGTTAATGGAATGAATAATACTTTATTAAATAAATTTAAGAATTTAAATTTATTATTTAATAATAATAATAATTATTATTATTATTTAATAATAATTATTACTATTAATTTAATAATAATTTATTTTTTAGTTTTAAATAACTTTTTATTTTTTTTTTTTAATTTATATAATAATAATAGTAATTTATTACCCAATTGTTTAGTTTATAACTGTTAGGTAATAAATTTTGTCTTATAAATTCAATCAAGTAGTAAAAGAATTTTATAGTCTGACATATTTATTCCACGTAGGTGAAAATTGAAATGAAAATTATTTACTCTAACGAAAAAGTTGGTAAAAATTGGCGAAAATGGAAAAATTTTTTTTCTAAATTATGAGAAATACTGTCTGACGTTTACTTTCCATTTCTACTGATTAGCCTTTTCCATGAAATTTTCCAGTGAAAAAAGCAGTTTTATATCAGACACTGAGTCACGGAACAGGTCACTTACAGTGTGTCACTTTTTAAACATGTTACTCACAATAAAGTTGAAATTTCAAGCATTGTTTAAATTTTCTCTTCACTTTTAAACAATTCAGTAAATAATAAAATTGTACAATGTGATAAAGATCGAAAAATGTTTAAAAAAATTTTTCAAATTGAGTTAAATTGAATTAAATTGAATTTAATTAAATTTAATCAAATCAAAATTAAAATCATTAATTAATTAATTTAAATAAAATAATTAAGATAAATAATATAAAAGAACGTTAATATTTTATAAAAGCAAATAAGTAATATTAATGTAATTTCCAAAAAAAAATGAAAATAAAATATTAAAATATTATTTTTAGAGTGGATTTTAGAAATATTTTGTTTTACTTTGAACTTTGAACAATAATGCAAAATTTCAACTTGATTTGATAAAATACTGTATATAAAATACCTAATTATACTTAAATCTAAATTGAATTTCGCGCCAATCCGATTTAATTCTTCAATTGCTCGATAGATGGCAAGAAAAATTGTTGCTCATAATTGAGATGAAGTGGACCGGATATAAGAATAAGTGACTCGACGAAATTTTTAAATCGTAAATAATTATATTGTTAATAATAATAATTATATTGTTGATAATAATAATTACTATTATAATAATTACATTGTTAATAACAATTACTATTATAATAATTATATTGTTAATAATCATTACTATTATAATAATTATATTGTTAATAACAATTACTTTTATAATAATTATTATTAACAACGCAATTATTTTTTTGTTAATAGCACTAATAATTTCTATTATAATTATTATTTTTAACAATGTAAAAAATAAATAATAATAATTAATACTGTAAATAATTATTTTGTCAATAACAATAATAACTATCATTTTCTTTTATTATTTCATTATTTCTCGCGAATCAAAAATCGAAAATGAAAATCAATGACGAAACAAAGAAAAATTCATCTAACCTGTCGTTTTGATGTCATCACCGGAACGGGTGGATCATTATCATCAATTTTGGAATTCTGTATTTTCGTTCCATTGACAATTGTCAAACTTTCAGGTTTAATTGAATCGATTTTAATTGATCTTTGTCGTGACTTTGAATAGCCACGATTTGTCGATAATAAAATCCATTCACCATCGCCACTTGCAGGATGATTCGATGGACGATCATTTAAATATTGATATTGAGAGAAATTTGGCCTATCATTGGAATCGCTTGGACGATATTTGTCATGACGATCGTGGTAATTTTGCGTTTTCCAATTGCCCGTTTCATCTTCATTTTTAATTGTATACCTGTCGGGGAATGTGTAACTTGGCTTTGAAATTTGTGGACGATCCCAAGTGTTGGGGAAATTTGATGGTCTCTCGTCAGTTATAATGTCACCAGTTGGTGGTCGATATTTATCGGGATAACGATTCCAAGATGATGGTTTATTTTCAGGGGGCCATGTTTGCGCCTGTTCGGGATTCTCCTCGTATCTGTCAATGTAGGGCCTCATCGATTGACTTGGTTTCGGTCGATCCAAAAGCCAGGGCTTTTCTTCCGATTGCTCCTGCCAATTTGGCTTCAACCTGTTATTTCAATTTTGTTCTTTAATTTTCTCCTCTCTATATTTACTGCATTTTTTATTTAATTACTAATTTTTTTTGTAAACTAATTTTAATTATTTTGTATTTGTTTTTTATTTACAATTTTTTCGATGTTTTTTAATCACTATTTTTTAGTAATTTTTATTTACTATTATTTACTTATTTTGTATTTTGTATTTTCTATTTTTTATTTTGTATTTTGTATTTTGTATTTACTTTTTTATTTTGTATTTATTATATTTTACTATTTTTTTATTTACTATTTTTTAATGATTTTAATTAACGTTTTTTTACTTATTTCATATTTACTACTTTTTATTTATTTTGTATTTTTTATTATTTTTTATATTTACTACTTTTATTTATTTTGTGTTTACTATTTTTTACTCATTTTGATTTTACTTTTTTAATTTACTATTTTTTACTTATTTCGTAATTACTACTTTTTATTTATTTTGTATTTTTTACTATTTTTTATTTACTACTTTTATTTATTTCTTATTCAGTAGTTTATATTTACTTTTTTTATTTACTATTTTTTACTCATTTTGTTTTAACTTTCTTAATTTAATACTTTTAACTTATTTTGTATTTACTTTTTTATTTACTGTTTTCTAAACTATTTTGTATTTTTTTACTATTTTTTACTTATTTTGTATTTTTTACTATTTTTTTTACTTATTTTGTTTTTACTTTTTTAATTTACTATGTTTTTTACTTATTTTGTTTTTACTTTCTTAATTTACTATTTTTTTTACCTATTTTGTATTTTTTACTATTTTTTATTTACTTCTTTTTACTTATTTTGTTTTTACTTTGTTAATTTACTATTTTTTACTTATTTCGTATGTACTATTGTGTATTTTTGTCTTCTTTTCTCCATTTTTCTATAGTTTTCTCTGCATATTTCTACGCAGTCGAAAAATAATATTTACAGTATTGAAAATATTTCTTCTTTACGAACCATGGTTTGTTGTTTTCGTATGTTGGCCTCGAGGTGTAATCTGATGGCCACGGTTTACCGCCATTTGGCTTGTCCCATGGTTTTGCATCAGGCCATGGACGTTGTGAGGTAGGATTATTTGCCTGCCATTTAGAAATTTTGCTCTTTGACCAGGGAACTGCATCAAGAGTCACCCATCCATTTCTATCGTCGTGGGAATTGCTACCACTCCAATAACTGTTTCTCTTTGAAGTGTCGTTCAAATCACTAAAGTGCTAAAAATAACACAAGCCATTATAACAACTAAATACCTCATATTTCCCTGAAATATTTTTCTGCAAAAATTATTCCAACAAAAATAATTTTTTTATTTTTTGAAACGAAATGATTCATAATTGATGAAATGATTCATCAATTTCCCTTTAGTTTCAATTTACAAAAAAAATTGATCCCGATTTTTTGTGAAATAATTTTTTTTTATTGAGAAAAAAAATTCTACCCCTTGTGATGTATTTAAATTAACGACAGTTTCCGAGGAGATGATTTCCTTCTCGAGTGGTCCATCATCGATGTTTGTAGCGAAATTTGCCTGCTTCTCATCGGACATCACTCTAAATGGATATTTGTAATTTCTTTCGGTTGTACTTTTTATTTTACTGGCGTATTCTTCTAGGAATTTATTAAGAACATCTGGATTGAAAGTTGATGATTCATCGAAGGAATTTCTTCTCTCTAGTTTTGGACCAAAATCCATGGACGCTGATTGATCCTCGTCTTGAATTCTTGCTCCAATGTCATCTTGAAGTGAAATCCTTCCTCCATTGAGTGGATAATGAAGAACACGAAGATCATAGGGATTTTTTGTTTTAAAATCATCCGACGGATCGTTTCGCAATTTTACATAATATTTTGTACTTGCGAGTGAAAGATTCAAACTGAGGGCTATAAGTAGCAGATAGAATGCTCCTTTTGACGACAACATCTGAAATTATTTATCATTTTTTAGTATTATCATCATCATCATCACTATTTTTTCCTAAGCGAAAAATTATTTTCCCTTTTTTTTTTTGCAAATCACGATTCTTTTATTTCGAAATTGTTAATGGATTCTGCGGTAATAATCTAGCATGTATAAAATATTAAATTGAAATGAAATTTTTTCACGTAACTGTGTTAAAGAGTTCATAAATAATTGCGGAAATCAGTATATATATGCAATGGCGATAATTATACGAACCATAAATTGCAAACAGTGCAGTTTGCACACTCCGTTAAGTGCAAGGCAAATTAAAGCGGTACTTCAGTGTTTAAGTTCAGAAAAATATTTGGCTTTACCACATTCTACATATAAATATAGTGGAAAATATTCCGTTTTGTTTATTTTTGAACGACGAGAATAATTTATTCAATGATTATTTCTTTCATTGCAGTTAAAACAAAAGTAGGAAGAAAATTAAGCAATTCATGTACAAAATTAATTTTTTCTCCCATTTGTGAATAAAATTTTATATTTTTTATTATTATTTTATTTCTCACTCCCCCATATTTTATCCTTTGTCACGTTTGCATTATTTTTATTATTATTTTATTTTTTTATATAAAATTTTTTAATACTTACATTTTATTGAAAACAAAAAATGAAAATATATTTGACGGAAAATTAAATTTTTCTGTTTCCTATTACTGAAGTATTATTAAAAAAAATTTTTTTCCTGCTTATCCTCATTTTTTTTGTTTTTTTTTTTTGAAAACTTTCATTTCTGTATAATAGAAAAACAGACAGAAATTATTTTTTTTTGATTAGGAAGAAAAATAGTTTAAGAAAATATGCTTTCTACTTTTTTCTTTTTGGAAAAAGAACAGTCGACAAAAAGTATATTTTTTGTCTTCCTTTCTACTACTTTTTTTTCGTTTTCTTATTTTTTCAGCATTATACTCGGAAGTATATAGTCAAACTAAAACTTAAAAAAAAAAAAAAAAAAATACTCTCTCGAACTCTTTAACAATATTAGAAAAAATGCATTTCTCACGGTTATCAGTCAAGAATAATGATTTCGTCGCACTTAATTTTTTTGCAGGATGCAGCAAGTATATTTCTTCTCCCTTCGGTATCCTCACGAATTTACCGGTTTAATCTCATCTCTCAAAATAATAAAACAAAAGAATTTACTAAAAAAAAAAAATATTTTTTATTATAAAATTGGAAATTTTGAGTACTCGAAATTTTCGTTTTTTGAAATCCAAACAAGCGACGATCGCGTGAAGTGAGTCGGATTACCATCACTTGGGAAAAATTTACCTCAAATCACATTTTTTTTTCCTTGCCAACAGAGAAAATTATCCATAAATTAAAATAAGCTACAAGAGAGTTTTTTCTTTTTCAAATTTTTATTTTAATCCAATTGCAACTTACTTTAAGTCAACACAATTATCTCTGATTACCTCGCACGAAAAAGAAATTTGTTTTTTTTATCACTGGGAGAAGGAAAAACTTGCCGAATCTTACGTCTTGATTTTTTCCCTCTCAAGAAAAAAAAAAAAAAAAAAAAAAACAGTAACACTGACCGTCAAACTGGGCCTGCAGCACGTGCCAAGATTAATTACATAAACAACAGCTGCACTGAACCCGTAACCGTAGCAATGACCTTAACTCTTCAAGGTCCGAGATAGCTCTGGGGCTGAGACGATGGCCCCGTTTACTTTTAATGCAGGTCCCCACTTCTTGGTTCCGTGGTCCATTTTGCATCTTCTTCTTGCTCTCGATCCTTTTCCCTTTCTCTTATTGTTCTTCTCTCTCTCTCTCTCTCTCTCTAAGTCGGCCTTTCCCTCTCTGTCACCTCCCCCACATTTTATTATTATTATTATTTTATCCATCAAAAGGATCATGTCTTCATTTCTTCGGCTCCTCTTCCGTTTCCTTTTTTTTCTTGTTTTTTTTCCTTGCGGTTAACCATCCCCCTCATCCGGGAGGATATCAAACACATTGTAACACCGTTCGATAGGCCGTTGCGAACTAATAATGTCGATAATAATTAGGATCGTCATGCGTCCACGCGCTGTCTATAACATTGGATATGTTTTTTTTTTTTAATGACTCGATTAAATAATTAATAGTTCGAAATAATATGATAATTAATTGTTCATACTATCAATTAATAATTTATAATAATAATAATAATTGATAATATGATAATTAATAATTTATAATAATAATAATTTATAATAATAATAATTGATAATGATAATTTACAATAATTAATAATAAATTTTGTTCCGATTGTTTGTCAAAATAAAAAAAAATTATATGAAAAAATTATTTGGTTTAATTAAATTTTATTCGAGTTAATTAAATGGTATTTGATTCAAATAAAGAAATTATTATTGATTCAAATACAAAAACTATTGATTCAATTAAAATTTACTTAATTTACATAAAATTTAATTAAAATTAAACGAAATTTGATTCAAATACGCAGAAAAAATTATCGATTCAATTACATTTTATTTAATAAAAACAAAAATTATTTGGTTCAAGTAAATTTTATTCGAGTCAATTGACTGGTATTTGATTCAAATAAAGAAATTATTGATTCAAATACAAAAATTATTATTGATTCAATTACAATTTATTTGATTTTAATCTAAAATTTAATTAAAATTAAATGGAATTTGATTCCAATACAGAAATTATTGATTCAAATAAAAATTCTTTGGTTCTAGTGAATTTTATTCGAGTCAATTGACTGATATTTGATTCACAGAAAGAAATTATTGATTCAAATACAAAAATTATTGATTCAATTACAATTTATTTAATTTTAATCTAAAATTTAATTAAAATTGAATGGAATTTGATTAAATTAAATTTTATTCGAATCAATTAAATGGTATTTGATTCAAATAAAGAAATTATTATTGATTCAAATACAAAAACTATTGATTCAATTACAATTTATTCAATTTTAATCTAAAATTTAATTAAAATTGAATGGAATTTGATTAAATTAA
>JUFY01020536.1:2746-15160 GCA_001855655.1 Leptopilina clavipes | reverse complement strand
GGCTAAAAATGTTTGTGCCTACGGGATAGAAGAATTAGTGCTAAGTTGTAAATCAAAATATATTTTTTTTGAACAATAAGAAATTTATTTTAATTTTCGAAATTATAAGTAATATTTTATTAGGATTTATCGAGCATAAATTTCAAGAGAAAAATTAATTCCGTAACTTCTTTGACTCGTGAATTTTATAGTGACATCAGAAAATGATGGACCTCCTTTCGTTATTTTTACGTAACCACCATTGCCATCAGTTTCTAGATCTTTTGCTGTAATTTGAGTGATTTTCGTTCCTTTAGTGGCATTTATTGTTTTGATGACTTCAACTACTCGAAACCATTTTCCGGATTTTACAATATTTTCTTTATGAATCACTTTATCTCCTGGAAGACGAGACCCGACAATCAAATTATGTCCAGGAGTAATGCCTTTCAGATGAATACTTCGTGGCTTTATATTCCATGCCACCGTGATACTCTCTCTACTGAAAAATAAATCAATCCTATACTTAAATTACTATTGAGGTCAAAAATGAATTTTTTAAGTAGAACAAGTAATTTTTAGTCAGACGTAAAATTCTCCGAATTCAATTATTCAAATGAGTCAACAAAAAAACTGTCGTAGAAAAATTATATTTAAAGAAAAATGCAAAATTACGATTTTTCCTCACAAAATACTTAATGTCTGACTAAACTCTTACTTTTCTACTTAAACATCCCTCTAGTATCGATAAGCTTACGAAAAAATTTGTCTACTCTACTGAAAAATAAATTGATAACTAAATTATTCATTTTTACCACCATATAAAAATAAATGTCACATAAAATTTTTGCAAAAAATAAGTTTAATGGCAAATTTTATATCTCTTATGTAATAATTACACCAATTTTCTCTTCAGAGCTTCACTTTGGAAAAAAATTTTCCACATTCTTGGGACAGCAATACCGATTGGCTTATTAATAGCCGCGTTTACTCCCAAAGTGATAAATATTGAGCCGAATAATAGCACGTATGTGATTTATATTATTTATAATTATTATAATTATTATAATTATTAACAATTATTAATAATTATTATTATTATTTATATCGTTATTTGCATCTTATCTATAATACATTTCGTTAATAATTATTAACGAAATAAAGAAATTATTATTATAATTTAGTAAATTATAATAAATTTATTTATATTAATAATAATATTAATAATATTAATAATAATAATAATAATAATAATAATAATAATAATAATAATAATAATAATAATAAGGAATAGTAAGAGTTTCGTTCAATGTATTGAATATGAAGTTAATGAATATTCTGCGTGCAAAAAGAATATTTGCAATTCAAAATTGAATTTCAGGGAACCTAATATTATTCTTCAGAAGATGAAATCTGATAATCTGCCTATAGAACACAGAGCAGGGAGAATTTCTGTCAATCGTGACACGTGTGAAGAAAAAACAATTTGTGAAACGATTTTAGAAGGAGCCAAAGGACAATCAAACTTAGTGCAAAGCACCTTATGGAATCTATCCAAAAGGTAACTAAATTATTTTCTAACTTACTAATAACTAACTTAAAACTAACTAGAATTAATATTAATATTAATACTAGTTAGTTATAAGTTAGTAGTTAGTTAAACATTAATATTACTCCCAGAAAAAAGATATATTTGTCTCAGAGCCAAATAAACTATTTATTTGGAACAAATAAATTTTATTTGGTTCAAATAAAAATTTATTTGGTTCAACTAAAAATTTATTTGGTTTAAATAAAAATTTATTTGGTTCAACTAAAAATTTATTTGGTTCAAATAAAAATTTATTTGGTTCAACTAAAAATTTATTTGGTTGAAATAAAATTTTTATTTGGTTCAAATAAAATTTTTATTTAAAACAAATAAATAATTTAGGTGGCTCTGAAACAAATATACGTTTATTTAACTCAAATAAATTATATTTGGTTCAAATAAAACATTTCTCTGGGTGTAATATTAATTTCGTAAAAATTATTTAAACACGTAAAAGATACCTCAAAATGAAGAAAAATATTTTCAAAACAAAGAAACTTGAAATTATCACAGTAATTAGTTAACAAAACAGAAAGAATGTCGCTCGGAAAAAAAAAATTCTGAAAAATGAAAGTCTTTTAAGATTTGAATATCTCTCTTATGGATCGTGACCGGTTCGAGCATTAGTTTCATTCTTTAAATTCCTTTATATATAGTGTGGTCGGGACTATATAAAAGAAAAAAATTAACCCGCATAAAATGCAGTTTAATGCGAAAAATATTATCCCCAGTGTATATTTAAAAACATACATTTTGACATATTTATGTATAATTCATTATCAATAATCCTATATACTTATTTCCTCTTTTTTTTCCCCCCCTAGGATCACTGACGAAATTGCCAAAAAAAATGGCTTACAAGAAATTTTCGCAGCGGCCAAAAGAAAGGACTGTGGTTCATTGACTTGTTAGTTGAAAGAAAAAATATCAAATAAACGCATGTCGCTTGAAAGAGAAAAAAAAGAAGAAGAAGAAGAAGAAGAAGAAAAGAAGAAAGAACGGAAGGTGAAAAAAATCACTGCATCATCACGGTCTTTGAACTATAAAGTTGAAAGTTGTAAAGTGTCTCAAAAAGCGAAATTGCAATTCACCAAGGAAACAGTCCTTGCTCCCAAAGGCGAGAATTGTATGTGAAGGAATTTTTTTCCGATTCATTTCGCACGTCTTCGCGTTTCAAGCTAGTGAAAGTACATAGTTGACTGTGTTACATACAGGTCAAAAGTGGGTCAGACTTTTTTTTGTGCCAGAAAGGGCCATTGGTATAACAGACTACAAAACAATGAGGTTCCGCCTCTCTTTCTCTCTCTCTCTCTCTCTCTCTCTCTCTCTCTCTCTCTCTCACTCTCCTTTTTTTCTTTCTCTGTCCTTTGCATTTTTCTCACTCTTGCATTATTTTATATTTCTCTCTGTGTTTCATCCCACGTGGTGTAAACACTATTTTTTCTTCTTTATTCAAATGACAAAAAAAAACAAATTAATGTAATTGCACACCTTTCACTGGGTAATAACAACCTACGGTAAAATCAGGCAAAAATAAATATACAACAATAAATAAAAGATGGCCTTTTTTTTGTCAATTTAAAAATATAAGATACAATTTTGTTAAGGGATATCTTATTTTTAAATTAGATAAAAATAATTTAAATTAGAAAAAATTTTGTGTTAAAAAAAAGAAATAAAACAAAGAGAAAAATAACTGAAGCAAAAGTAAGAAAAAAATTAGGAAAAGAATTTTGAGTTAGAAGAAGAAATAAAATAAAGAGAAAAATATCTAAAGGAAAATTAAGAAAAAAATTAGGAAACGAACTTTGAATTAGAAAAAGAAATAAAATATAGAAAAATAACTAAAACAAAATTAAGGAAAAAATTAAGAAGAAAATTTTTAAATTACAAAAAGGAATAAAATAAAGAGAAAAATAACTAAAGCAAAACTAAGAAACAAATTTTTAACTAAGAAAAAAAAGTAAAATAAAGAAAAATAACTAAAACAAAATTCAGACAAGAATTTTGAATTAAGAAAAGAAATAAAATAAAGAAAAGTAACTGAAACAAAATTAAGAAAAATATTAAGAAGACAATTTTTAAATTAGAAAAAAAAATATAGAAAAATAACTAAAACAAAATTCAGAAAAAAATTCAGAAAAACATTTTGAATTAAAAAAATAAGAAATAAAATAAAGAAAAATAACTGAAACAAAATTAATTAATGAAATAAAAGTACCACCTGCCATTTTTTTTCTTTAAAACAATAAAAAATTCTTATTCTACTTTGAATATTTCTATTCTGAGAGAAGAAAGTGAGAGGCTTGGAAAAATTTCCCAAATATAAAATTTATAACTTTATCACTAAAATTATAAATTTTTTAATAATAATAAAATCAAAAATATTATACATAGTTTAGAAAATTACAGTAATAAATTTGATAATACATAAAATTTTATGTAGAGATATTAATTATAATCACAAATATAAAGGAAATAAAAACTATTTAAAATCACGACCAACGGCAAAAAAATTTTCATTGAGTTTTATTCAACGCTTATTTAAAAAGAATTACAATAATTTCAAATATATGTCTTTTTCAAATGAATTCTAAACGATTTATTTCTCGGAAGTAAATATATATATATATAAATGAAAATATATATCTTCCTTCTACTGCGCATTTACATTAAAATAAATTATAAAACTGAAAATGACGAAATCTGGAAATATTCCCAATTTATGAAACTTTATAATGTTGACGAAATATTTAAGTAGTTAGATAAAAGAATCATATTTAAAAAATTTACCCAGCTTTAGATTTTTTTTATTAATGTTATTAACGTAAATCGAATCGGGGAAATAAAATAAAAAACGGAGAGGAGAAAAAAGAGGAGAAAAAAAATTAATTAACTAAGAAAATCAATTAAAAAAAACCCCAAAAAATATTTAAAAAAAAATATTTTTTTTATTAGATTAGAAAATGAACAAACAAACAAAATGGAAAAAAATTATATAAAAATAATAAGAATTTTTATCCTTAAAAGTTTAAGACAAATACCGCATCAAATTTAATGAACTATTTGCATTACAAAATTATTTTTTTATGATCTTTTTAAACTTGCCTTGAATGATATTTATCTTTTATTTATCTTTTTACAAAACATATTTAACTATTTATATTTTTCTTTTGTTCTATTACAATGTGGATCACACGCATTATAAACTTCACTTGGTAAATTATAATTTCAGATCTTTTTTCCCGAGAGTTTTGCACTTTTCAGTTAAGTTAAAAGAACAAACGGTGCGTTGGAAAGTTATGAAGATGAAGAGAGAGAAAAAAAAAAGCTATCGAAGCTCTACTTTTGAAGGCAATAAAAGAAAAAAAAAAAAAAGCAGTAATACTATTTATTGATATAGCAAAATAGAAAAAAGTATTCGCTAAATTTTTCATGAAATGATGTGTATAAAATATATGGGATTTTTTTTACAACATCAGAATTGAAATTAGCATTTGGCGGTGGATTTATATTTCGGGTCGAGTCAAAATGATGTCTCTCGTTTGTCTCTGTTTTCACTCGAAGAATGTAAGTTGGAGATTATCCAGCCGCAGCAAAATCTGCGTTCTGAAAATCTCGTTTCCGGTAGGACGGTTACTAAATGGCTCCTTGTTACTTGACCAAACAATGTAAAACCTAATCATTCGCACTCTTTTGTTTTACTAATACATTCAGACTTTTATTGTTTAACTTTGTTATTCACCTGACGAATTTATCACCACTGGAATAATTCTTGAATTTAGGTTTAGAAAATTTTCCTTAAAACAATTTCTAAGACAATTTCTTGTTTAAAATTTTTAATTCAAATACTATAGTAATTATAATTTTATTTTTAAATTTATTTATTTGAAAACAAAATTTTTAATATTTAGAAATTATAAATTACAAGATAAATAATAGAAATTATAATTTTTACTCAGTGAAAAAATGTTTTAAACAAATTTTCAGAATTTGTTTTTTCCCTTTTTTGATAAAAAAAAATTCTTGTTTTTTATTTTCGTTTCTAATGTTCTGAACAAAAAATAGACAAAATGGAAAAAAATTATATAAAAATACAAGAAGAAATACAAAAAATAAACAAAAAAATTTATATTTAATTATACTAAATAATAAAAATAAGAGAAGAAATAAATAATTTTTGAAAATTATTAAATTAACTAATTGAATTTACTTTGCGTAATTTTAAATTCTAAATATAATTTTATTTTGAATAAATAATTTCTTCTTGTTTAAAATACTTTTTTACTCAATTTAATTTCTTTCTGATATTTATTTATTTCTGGAAAAACAAATTTTTTTAAAAATAATATTCCTTCAAAATGTTTAATTTGCGTTTTTGCTTTTTATTGCAGTCAATAATTTTTTATGGAATTATTTATATTGAAAAAATATTTTAATAAATCTTCGAGTTCACAACTTTTGGATCTTTTTTTTTTTTGAGAGAGTAAAAAAGGTGATAATTTTATCATTTTTATCTATTTCAAACGAAAAATTAAAACAATATGGGACAAAAATCAAAATAAAAAAAAACTTTTATTTTCGTTTATAAAAATATAAACACGTGTGAATTCAAATCAACATTTTGGAATATAAATTTTGTCGATTCGAATAATTACTCACTTTCTTTTTTCCTCGTTCCTAATTAAAATAAATATATGGCAAAAAAAAAACTGGTTTTTGTGGGAACCTTGAATATTTTTTGAGATATAATAATAAACATTTGTCTCTTCCGAATCGTCGTTGGAAAATAAATTATACTATTTATATTTGCTTTTTTCTTCTATCTTAGATCGTAAAAAACTGGATTCGTATAAAATATAATAATACAGATTCAGCATTTGTTTATTGTATAATTTTTTTTCATTAGTACTTTATTCAATAGGGTTAAAAAAATATTTTACGATATAATTCAGCTTGGAAGTAATTCTAAATGATGGTTTTTCTAGAAATTTTTTATTTTTATTGTCGCGCGTATAACGGTTATTATATTTTTAATAACTAACGATTCTTCAATTTTTCATTATGTGATGAAGAATAAAATGACGTGTGGGATTATGTTCGTTATGTCAAGGAAAACTGCAGTATTTATGGAGTTGAAGAAATTCTACAATTTCTACAATATTGAAAATAAATAAAATAAAAATAAAATTCTTTCGATAATTTTCAAAGAAGAAAATTAAATGATTATTTTGTAATTATTTTAAAACCAATGTCAATTATAATCGCGATTATATGTTTTTGTTTTCTAATTTAAATACATGTTAAAATATTAACTCTTATCTCTTTTTCAAAAAAAAAAAAAAAATGAAGATGTTAACTTGTTTTAATATCTTAATTTTATATAATGAAGATGATAGAAAATGAAAAACATTTTACGTTCATTATTCATCCTATATCTATTTTAAGTCATTTCCACTGGATCAAAAGATCAAAACTAACATTAATTAAGAAATAAATAAATAAAAAAATCTAACGAGATAATTATGTACAATTTAGTGATACAATCCTATACAGGATGATTCCCTTATAAGAAAAAAAAACTCATTTGAAAAAAGTGAGTTCTTTTCAATTAAACTCACACAGAGAAACATGACTTTCACTTTTCGAAAACAGATTTTTCTCGAAAGATAACTAAAACTTACACCTAGGAACTTTCTTTTTAAATATTTGTTTAAAATCGACGCAGTTTTTTATTTATATATTTATACTATATCCGTTATTTTATTTTAATTATATACTTTTTTTTGAACTATTAATATCATATTTCTCTTTTTACCATTTGTTTGGTATATTTGAATGTAAAAAAACCCAATGTGATTTTTTGTTAAAAACGTTTAGATGATAGATGAAAGGTGAGAAGCGTGTATGTTTCAAAATATATAAAAAAATTTTTAATTTGTTTTCAAAACCAATATTAGCCGATAATTATTATTTGATAGTTAAGTAATTTGAATCAAATAAATTTTTTTTATTGTATTATTTGAATCAAATAAATTTTTTTTAGTGTATTATTTGAATCAAATAAATTTTTTTAGTGTATTATTTGAATCAAATAAATTTTTTTTAGTGTATTATTCGAATCAAATAAATTTTTTTCAGTGTATCATCAATAATTACATAATAATTGAAATTGAAATTTGTATGAGTGTAATTTATTTATTATTAAATTTACTTTATTTATTTATTTATTTATAAATGTAACTGCTAGTAAATTCTAAATTTAAAGTCGTCTTAAGCTTTCCGACGAGATATCTCTTAGATCTTAATGAATGTTCGTTTTGTGACAATGCTCATTGAAACAATTCCTTTAAGGAGGCTGTTTACTGAAACTTATTATTAGCGGAAGCGAAAGGTTTTCTTAAATATCGCGCAAAAGAGAAGTGAGTTTATATCGAGAGAGGAGTTCTCTCGAACTCGAAAACTATTCTGAAATTTACGAGCTCTCACGGTGATCTGGTTCAGGATGGAAAGTATACGCGATCCTAATTCGGTGTTATGCTCCCCTTGCTCTGATTGTCGGGATTCTCTTTTCCATATCTTTAATGGCATTATAAACCATTTTTTTTTCTTATTTCATATTTCGTGAAATTTTTCTTCTTTTTTTTCCCCTCTTTTCAATCAATATATTATAATAATTATTGGCCCGCAAGGACCACAATGGCATTCAAGTTCATGAACGTTCAGGTACATAGTTAATGAGATGTGAGTTCAAAGACCTTCAGTGAAAGTCCATCAGAAACATATATTGCACACCTGTTGTAATCCCTGGATCCAATATATATATATATATAGTGTCCGGTCCACACATGGTCGATTGTGTGTCCTGACCTCTCCATATTATAGTAATTTCACATTTTTCTCTTCGGGAGATTAAGAGAAAAAAAAATAATGATATTAATTATTTTTGTCTATAACGTACCATTAATTGAAGCTATAAAATTCAGTGAAATTACTTTTGTCGAAGGTATCATTAATTGAAACTAATGGTGAATTAGTCTTCAGTTGCTAATTTGTCAAATCAATCTTTAATCAATTGAAGCTGATATCAACTGAAGATAATTTGACCAAAGTTAACATTAATTGAAGCTACTATCAACTGAAGATAATTTGACCAAAGTTAACACTAATTGAAGCTACTATCAACTGAAGATAATTTGACCAAAGTTAACACTAATTGAAGCTACTATCAACTGAAGATAATTTGACCACAGTTAACATTAATTGAAGCTACTATCAACTGAAGATAATTTGACCAAAGTTAACATTAATTGAAGCTACTAACAACTGAAGATAATTTGACCAAAGTTAACATTAATTGAAGTTACTATCAACTGAAGATAATTTGACCAAAGTTAACATTAAATGAAGCTACTATCAACTGAAGATAATTTGACCAAAGTTGACATTAATTGAAGCTACTATCAACTGAAGATAATTTGACCACAGTTAACATTAATTGAAGCTACTATCAACTGAAGATAATTTGACCAAAGTTAACATTAATTGAAGTTACTATCAACTGAAGATAATTTGACCAAAGTTAACATTAAATGAAGCTACTATCAACTGAAGATAATTTGACCAAAGTTGACATTAATTGAAGCTACTATCAACTGAAGATTGTTAAATAATTTGAAGCTACTATTCACTAAAATTAATTTAATAGTCTAACTCTGCTTGGAAGATATTAATTATTCAATCTGTAATTAGTTCAAACTAGTGTTAACTGTTGATAAAAGCTAAAATTAATTGAAGCTATCGATAATTTAATTCTCAATAACTGAAACTACTGTTAACTTTTGGTCAAATCTCTACCATTAATTGAAGTTACTTAGGTCATAGCAATAATTAATTGAAGCTACAATTAACTAGAGCTAACTTTGTCAAAGTTAAGATTAAATGTTGTTACTGATAATCCAATATTTAATTTATTAAAGCTACTGTTAACTTTTTATTGAAACCATCATTCATTGAAGCTACAATTAACTGATGTTAACTTGGTCAATGGCAACATTAATTGAAACTACTGACAATTCACTATTGAATAAAATTTAGAACCGTTGAATTAAATTGTATTCAATTCACTAATAAATTAAATTTACTGTTAACTTTTGGTCGAAAACTCGAAACTACTGTTGCTGGAAGTTACTTTGGTCAAAGCTATCAGTAATCAAAGCTACAATTAATTGACGTTAACTTGGTCAATGTTAACATTAACTGTAAATACTGCCAACTTACTATTTAATTTAAATCTACTGTTAACTTTTGATTGCAACTACTGTTGATTAAAGTTACTTCGGTTAAAGCTATCAGTATTTGATGTTTCAATCAAGTGATGTTAACTTGGTCAAAGTTAACATTAATTGAAAATACTTACAATTCACTAATAAATTAAATTTACTGTTAACTTTTGGTCGAAAACTCGAAACTACTGTTGCTGGAAGTTACTTTGGTCAAAGCTATCATTTATTGAACCTACAATTAATTGATGTTAACTTGGTCAAAGTCAACATTAACTGAAACTACTGACATTTTACTATTTAATTTAAATCTACTGTTGATTGAAGTTACTTTGGTCAGAGCTTTCAGTAATTGAAGCTACAATTAACTAATGTTAACTTGGTCAAAGTTATCGTCGATTGAAGCTTAGAATACTCATTTTCGATTTCTTTTTGTATTATTTCTGTACTTGTTTTTTTTTTTTTTTGTTTCAATCATCAATCTCTTCTTAATTCGTAATTTATTGCTGAAAGTGTA
The DNA here is from genome assembly GCA_001855655.1 of Leptopilina clavipes. Taxonomy (NCBI): domain Eukaryota; kingdom Metazoa; phylum Arthropoda; class Insecta; order Hymenoptera; family Figitidae; genus Leptopilina; species Leptopilina clavipes. The sequence continues at coordinate 4,791 of JUFY01020536.1, read as the reverse complement.
CATTTTTTTCTCGTAAAAAAAATTATAAATATTCGAACTGTACAATTTACATGATTATTGTATTATGCGTTTCAGTGAAATAAAAATGCGGAGATGAATATATATATATATAAATGTTTACTGCAGTTTTTGGGACGTGGCCTGGATTAAAAGACGATGATCCAACACACATATATATATATATATTCGGGTGAATGAAAGTTTTTCTTGTTATAAAATTATACAGTCGTCAATAAATCAATTTAATATATAATTTTTAATGTGCACGACAGTATAACCAATTTCCCTCTCTCGGAAAGTTGAAAGGCTTATTCTTTATATTTTCAAAATACAAATCACAAACGCATTATTTGATTGATTGACTGAAAAACTTTCTTTTATTATAATTATATGTACTATTTATTTCATATTGAATATACATAATATATATGTATAAAATGATAAATTACATTATGGGAAATTTCTTTCACTGAAAAATTCTATACATTTCATTGTATTTTATATTTCTTGATTTTTAACTTCTATAAAAAAAATTCCAGGTATTTTTTTTTTATTTTTCTCCATTTCCGTTTACTTTTCGCAAAAAAATATTTTTATAAACCTATGAGGTAACTTATGTGCAAAAGTGCTTGACACATAAGTGGAACAATCACCAAATCATAAAATAAATAACACATGATTATAAGTCTCTCTCTCTCTCTCTCTCTCTCTCTCTCTCTCTCTCTCTCTCTCTCTCTCACTGTCATAAACACTTTGTAATTTAAAAAAAAGAAATTTTAATTACAATCGCTGACAATTAACATTCTTCGCGTATGTTAAATTTTCTTTTTTTTCTACATATATTGCATACGTAAATTCTTTCTTAGATTTTTGAAAAAAAAAATAATATACAGATAATCAAAGCGCGTTTCAAACAATCACACTCAATAGAAGGTGTTTCAACACTTTTGCCATTGTCCTACTTTGATAACTGTATTTATTTTTGCTTAAAACGCAATAATTCTGAGGTTGAACTTGAAATTTTATTCTCACAGATGTTTCTATCACGAAACATAAAAAAAAATTGTTTAGAGATAAGATTTGTATTATTATTTAAAGTTCAAATATTTAATATCGTTCAATAAAATTCCCACTAAAAATTTAATATTCATTAATTATTTTAATAATCTACACCCAGAAAAAAGATATATTTGTCTCAGAGCCAAATAAACTATTTATTTGGAACAAATAAATTTTATTTGGTTCAAATAAAAATTTATTTGGTTCAAATAAATTTTATTTGGTTCAAATAAAAATTTATTTGGTTCAAATAAAATTTTTATTTGGTTCAAATAAAATTTTTATTTAAAACAAATAAAATTTTTATTTAAAACAAATAAATAATTTAGTTGGCTCTGAGACAAATATACGTTTATTTAACTCAAATTCCAATTATTTTATTATTTTTCACATCAATTTAAAAATTAATACTAAAAGTAAAATTATCTTCCCCAAAGAAATAAGTCACCAAATTGAAATAACTAAATATTGAAGTGCAACAATACAAACAACAATCGCAAATACCTTTCTCAAAATTCCGCAAATAAACGTTGTAAAAAGGAACAAGACGAGATGGCTAACAACAACAAAATATCATTGATGAAAAATCCATTCATAAGTTGGATAAAATATATATACATAAATATATATAATGGGTGGTAGGCGCAGTGTGCCTTCATCAAGAAGTCGGAAGAAGTGGGTCAGAGAGAACTCTGCAAGAGAGACATGAAGAGTTGCCGGTAGACTATACCGTCAGTCTTGTGAAGATATTCCGGGAGTCAACAGGTGCAACGTTTTTAATCAAAAGTGACGATCGAGTTATCGTCGGGAATCAGCCGAAACAAGGCTCCCCATTCGCGATATCAGGGGACAGTCATGGTACCTTAGAAATTTCAAATTTTTTTTTTTTTAAATATCAATTAAAAAAAAAATCAGTTTCATCCAAAGTCAATTAGTTCGTCGCTGTTTGGTGAACTTTATCAAAAAAAAAAAAAAAAAAAAAAGAA
>JUFY01020535.1:8224-18446 GCA_001855655.1 Leptopilina clavipes | reverse complement strand
AGTAACTTTTCGTTTAATTTTAATAAGAAAAGTCACTAGAGTAAAGAAACTAGTAACTTTTCCATTTGTCTTAACGACAAAAGTCACTAGAATTTTATAAAGTTTATGTACACAACAAAATAGTCACTATAGTTTGATGAAACTCTAGTAAATTTTTCGATTTACTCTAACAAGAAAAGTTATCACAGGAACGAAACTCTAGTAACTTTTCGTTTAATTTTAACAACAAAAGTCTCAAGAGTGATGAAACACTAGTGACTTTTACTCTACATTTGTCAAAAAAAGTTACTAGGGTTTATAAAGATTAGTTACACAATTTAAATGTTACTAAAGTAACGAAACTCTAGTAACTTTTTCGTTGAATTTCAACAAGAAAAGTCACTAGAGTTTTAGAAAGTTTTGTTACTCAATGAAATAATTAAAACGAATTTATTTCTACATCCCGTGCAGAAATTGCCCCACTTGGCCCTACTTGAAATAGGGCTTTAGCAAGGGTCTAACTAGTTTTCCTAGTTTCTTGCAAGGCCCTTGTTAGAGCCCTATTTTAAATAGGGAAAAGTGGGGCAATTTCTGCACGAGATTATATAGGGCAAGTGAGTAAAATAAGCGGGAAAAGAGAAAATATTTACAAAATAAGGGAGAATAGTGGAATTTTCTGAAATAGGGGAAAAATAGGTTAATAAGGGAAGCGCTGTGAAGCTTGTGTATTAAATAATTTCTTCAAGAAAGAAAAGACAAAGCAATAAAAACCTTTTTGAAATTCCAAAATTTTCTTACAGCATTCCGGAAATTTAAAGCAAAAAGAAAAAAAATTCAAAGATTTTACCGCATTTGAAATGTGAGAAATCCGAAAACGTTTGCTTCGAGGGAAAATGCCGATTTACTTCAAAAGGTTTATAAAAGAAATGTAGGAGTTCAACAAGAGGATTGTGTATATGACACAAACAATTCACGTCTTTTCTGACAAAAAAAAAAACAGAAAAAAAAGTTCAAGAGAAAATACAGAGAAAAAACTATCGAAGAAAATGGGGGAAAAGTAAGAGGAGATAAAAAGAAGAAGAAAAAGAATACGTGGCAAAGAAGAACTAGAATAAACCAAGGAACGTTATGGATGCAAATCCAGCTAGAAAACGTATAAAAGATTTGCAAGAACAAATACACGAGAGTCAGTTGCGTTATATACTATGAGTTGGGAGTCAATGTGGGCGGTTCCTGAGAGATTCAAATGAGGATAAATATTTATAAAAGTGTGCGCGATGACAGAGTTCGCCTATATAGAGTTCCATGGAAATCTCTCCAACTCTCGAGAACTGAAAACTGGCCGAAACGCGTCGCAGGGAAAATATTGGATCCTTTCGCGCGTAAAGACAAAGCGTCTGAATTTCCACAAATTGGATCACCCACACTCTCTCACTCACTGCATAGTAAAATTTTCCTTTAAAGACCTCCACACGCTTCGTACAATTTCTTATTTTTTATATATAAGCTTCGACTGTAGAAAAAAAAAATTCTATATTCACATCATCACTTATTACTGTAGACAGAATATTAAGATATTTCGGATTTTAATAAAAGTTTGCTTTTTTCTTTTTTTTTTACCGTTAATGACCCTTTTTCAAGAAAGTTCCCTGTAGACCGCCTCGACGGCTGGGAAATAAAAAAGCGAACTTCTTAAACGAACGACATTCCTTGCGAAGAGGCGGTAAAAAGTGAATTACACCTGTACGGGTGCGATGTTGAATGCAAGTCGCTGCCCACCAAGTCTTGTACGTGATAATAATCACACACAGAAGTTCAATTTGATTTTGTCCTTTTTTTTATTGCACCGTAAACATTTTCAAATAATTCTCGAATTTATTTTTTAAAGACAACAATCGTAAAATTTCGTCGTTTTTTTTTCTTTCAAGGCGCAATAAAAATTTCTTTCTCTCTAAATTCTTAATTAGAGAAAAGTTAGATTCAGGTTAGAAAGAATTTCCACTAAGTTTTAGTAATTTCTCACTAAAACGAAAAATGAATTAGAAATACTTAAACAAATGGTAATATTTTACATAGAAATTAGTGGAAATTCTTATACTGATGCGTGAATAAGTGGCTCAATTTTCTCTAATTCAGATTTAGAGGGAGACAACTTCAGGGGTGCGATTTTGTAATTTCACTTTGACTTTCGATTCGATATTGACTTTCACTTTCACTTTGACTTTCGCTCTGACTTTCGATTCGATATTGACTTTGACTTTCACTTTGACTTTCGCTTTGACTTTCGATTCGATATTGACTTTCACTTTCACTTTGACTTTTGCTTTGACTTTCGATTCGATATTGACTTTTACTTTCACTTTGACTTTTGCTTTGACTTTCGATTCGATATTGACTTTCACTTTCACTTTGACTCATTCATAAACTCCTTTGTAGTTTCATAACATTTCAATTTGTCAAAGTCAAAGTCAAAGTCAAAGTCAAAGTCAAAGTCAAAGTCAAAGTCAAAGTCAAAGTCAAAGTCAAAGTCAAAGTCAAAGTCAAAGTCAAAATCAAAGTCAAAATCAAAGTCAAAATCAAAGTAAAATCAAAGTCAAAGTCAATATCGAATCGAAAGTCAAAGTGAAATTACAAAATCGCAACCTCGAAGGAAAAGTGAAATGAAAATAAAAAAAAAATCTTTCGCATACAAGTAGATACAAATATGTGTTTTTGTTCATTTGTTGATTTACTTTTCTCTTATTTAATCGCACTTTACTCACAAAAGTAACTAGACGTAATGTTATTATAACGAGCGCAATTTAACAGAATTCACCTCCATAAATGAAATCAAATCCACAATTCCTCTTCTCTGCCATATTTGTAGGATATATAACGAGCGGTAAAAGGATCTCCGTAGGGAAGGAACGAGAAGTCACAGGAGGGAGGACCAAGAGCGTCGAGCAAATGCGAGTGACGTTAATGGGGACTAAATAATTTCCTTTATCGTCCCGTACCTGCTGCCGGTTTCTGCGATTATGTCTCCCTCCAGATTTTACCACCCACTCTCCCCTTCTCCCTCTCTATTTTCTTCTCTCTTTTTCTGTTTTTGTTTTTTCCCCCAAGCCTTTTGTGACTTGAGAAAAATTTCCTGCGAAATATTTCTCGAAAATATAATTCAAGGATTTCATCACGGTTGCCAAAAATTTTTCCCCACTTGAAAAAAAACTGCACGTCTTTCATCACAACCTCCAAAGAGAGAAATAGAGAGAGAGAGAGAGAGAGAGAAACTGCGGTACATTGAGGCGGAAGAAAAATGTGTTGCATAAATTATTCGATAATCTTGTTCCATTGGCCCAAGCCAGGAACGTTTAAGTTTTATCTACTGAACATCCTTTCTGACTTGTTTCATAAAAAGATTTACACTCTATTTTGACGATAATTCTTCCTCATAATTGCTTCTTTTTATTTATATTTAAAATCTTTAATAACACTTATATTGTTGTAGAGAAAAAGAGGATAATTTACATGCGTCGGAAAAAGAGGAATAAATTGAGAGGAAACGATAATATGAAAAAAAAAAAAAAAATGAGTTGCGGCAAAAAACAATTTCTGGAATTACGTTTAAGAGCGATTAAGCGAAACTGCGTTCAAGTAATTGAAATTGCTTGCTACTGTTAGTAAACCAAGGCACCTTGATCTTCTCATGTAATCTGCCGATCTTGCAAAGGAAGCAATAAACCAACCAGTTTTAATTCACAATTTTCAATTCTTCCTTTCCGTGCTCTCAATATTTCTTTTATAACTTCACAAGAAAGCACCTATACAAACTTCAAAGATCTCACTAGGATAACAAACATTTGTCTGTGTATTAAAATCCCTAAAAGGCTCGCTACTTCAAAGAAACAGAATTTCGATTCAAAAATCCCAAAACTAGATCAAATTTACATTAATCCTATTTGTTTGGATCAATTTCGAAAATTAATTGAATTCGCTCAATTTTCAGTGTTAAAAATTCCATACCAGTGGGAGAAAAATGATTGCCATTATTCTGCCTAGTTTGCGCCAATGTTCCCCTAAACTGTAAATTATAAGTTTCAATTTCTTTGAAGAAAAATAATCTTGGTTTCTTCAAATGGGAGAAATTTGTTTCTATGTGTTTATTCATTAGTGTACATTGGGCCAAAACGGGCTCTATACTGGTAAGTTGCTACATCACTTAATAATTGTTTTTTCCTTGTTTTATACAAAATACGAGGTAAAAAGGTAAAAAGGTAAAAAGACTACGCTGTATCAGCGTAGTCTTTTTACCTTTCTTCTTCTAGGACAAAAGTCCATGCCATTATTCCGCCAAGTTTGCGCCAATGTTACACTAAACTGTAAATTATAATCTATTGGTTAAATCCCCATAGAGGGAATTAAAAAATATTAATTTTTTTCAAGTGGGGGTAATTTTTATTTTATATTTCATTTATATGTGCACATTGGGCAAAACTGGCTCTATACTGGTTAGGACTAAACTAGGTTATATTAACTGATACTGCCAAGGTAGGACCATTTTAGGCACAATAATCATTTCAGGCATACCTTGGCGATTTCTACATAGGTCGCTATACTTATTCAAAGAAATAGGATTTGCATATTAAAAAATCCGAAAACTAGATCAAAAATTATAAATTTTACAATAGAATATGAAAATAAGTGTTTATTTTTTATGTATTAAACTCTCTGTCACTTTCCCACGAAAATCAGCGACGCATCAACTGTTTTCTATTAAATAATTAACTCCATCACTGATTGTGACTCATAAGAATAGTAGGAAAAGTCACTTCTACAAACACGATCTAATTGTACAATTAAACCCACCTCAATCTTTTTCTTGTCGTTTTTTTCCTACATAATTGTAATTTTTCATTATCATTTCATTTTTCATTCTTAAAACCTTTTTCTCTCTAAAAATTGTAAATATAGAAATAAAAACGAGAATAAGAGAGAGAGAGAGAGAGAAATAGAGGCAATTTTCAGTAAATGTAATTATATTACTTTATATATTTCAAGAGTGGAATTAAAAACTATTTAATTTGTCATATTTTGAAATCCACTTCATTATATTATAAAATTTTTTCATTTCAGCTCTTTTCCATTTAACGTTCACTTTTAATGCGTGGTTTTTATTTATAATGTCTTAATTAATAATAAACAAAACTACACTGAAAAAAAATTTATTAGATTCAAATAATAACAAAATAAATATTTACTTAAAGCAAATAAATTTTATTTAAATCAAATAAAGTTCATTTTCATTTTATTATTTTGTTTTATGATTTTATTATTTTATGATTTTATTATTTTATGATTTTATTATTTTATTATTTTATTATTTTATTATTTTATTATTTAAACAACAGTTGTAAGCGAATAATTTAGGTTTGAATCAAATTTAGTCGATTTAATTAAAATTTAGTCGATTTAATTAAAATTTATTTGATACTAATAAATATTTATTTGATAATAGTCAAGTAATCCATTATTTGAATCAAATAAATTTTTTTCAGTGCAATATTAATATTACATTTTCATTTTAATTAAAAATATGAAACTTTGGGATGAATATAAAATAGATGTGGAATTTTAATATTCGAGAAATAAGGATCAACATTACAGTAGTTGAGTAGTAGATTGAGCACTGATGATAATTATGATGATGATGATGATAATCTAAGCCAGTCAGTTTACGCACGAGAAAACATCTCATTATCACCGTTTCAATCAGAATTAATAGTGAAACATGTGTTATCATACCACTGGGAGAAAATAAATGAACCTATATTTCGAGATAACGACATGCGTATTCATGTGAATATGACTCCACGCATAACTAGGTATACCGATGAGATCCTCTTCATTGTCACGAGTATTACGATAATTGCTGTGACCTAAATAAAGCAAACGCCTAAGAGGCTTGACTATATACGATCGACAAGTAGTCAGAGCAAAACGTCAGCGTAGAATTATAATAGAAAATCCAGTGGGAAATTGTCAAGACTGACAATTGAAAGATGTTGAGCCATTTTAACGCCATTGTTCGCCCGAGGTTCGATGCCAAGCATCGAATTTAATTTTGGATGATAAATTTTTGATAAATATTGTTTCAAACTTTCATTAATTTAAATTATAATTATTAATTTTAATCATAATTATTATTATTTAAATTATAATTATTTAATTTAAATAATTTACTTGTCTGGGCCCTATTTTGTCGCCAAGTTTCGCCCAATATAGAAACCAACCCGCCAAGTTCTCGAATTGAAATATATTGGCCCAGTTCTAATTGTATCAGAATCTGATTGCCATTGCTGACGAATGACTAAATATTGGATCCTATTTGAATGCCAATATTGGCCCAGGACTCAATTCTAAGACTCAAATTTTAATTTTGGACTAATATTGACTCATGATTGGAATAATAAAAAAGTCTACATTGACATGGCTAACAAATGGCTAAATATTGGACCGTAATATGGACAATATTGGCCTAAGATTTTCAACAACATTGGCTAAATATTGGCCCAAGACTGCGTGACTGGAAACTTAGAAACAAATGCCAAACCTCGATTGGACCTCGATTTTCAAGATAAAAATTAAAATATAATCACTAAAATGCCGATTGGCTACAGCGCCAATATTGGCCCAATGTAGAAAGCAAAGTGAAGTGGAACTAACGAAGAAAGCGAACTAAGTAAAAAATAATTCCAATGTTTAAGTTCGAGGTTTTGAATCCAACATTCGCATCAGTCTTGGATCAATATTGGCTCTATCTTGGAAATATGATTCCAAAAATTTGTCCACTTTTGCAACACTCTATGCAACAAAGAAGAAAAGAGTTTTCTTTTTCATCGACACTGCATTTGATGTAGAAAGAAAACCAAAGAGAAGAAAGACAACTGGTCAAAAATTCAATCGCTTTTAGTATTTTCTTCCGAGATTAATTGCAAGGGACATTCGAGAGGCACATTTCCAACGGGATGCTACTCATAATGGAAATTTAAATTAATCCTCCTCGACTCCGAGGAGCAAAACTCATGCGTTTCGTTCTGAATACTAATCTCAGTTACGTCCACAAATACGTGATTCTGCCTGATTTACGAGTATTTGAAAATCGTAATTAAGACCAAACTTGTGATAAAAAAAAAAAAAAACACTTTTCAACCTGAATATAGATTGTCCGGCATTCCTTCAATTTATTTAAATTTGATTCATTTAAACGGTAAAAAATGTAATTGAAAATATTTCCTTTTTTGCCGTTTCGCGTTCTTATAATCTGTATTTTTTTTCCAAATGCCAGATTCAACACGGCCCAAAAATGGTCCAGTATTGGCAGGACCAACACAGACTCTTGGGTCTGGTTCTTCACTGGCGTTATTTGGTTGCCATTGTAGATTCAATATTGAGAGGGATAATGTGCCATTATTTGGCCATTATACGGTTCTTTCTTGGCGTTATTGATGTGCCATTATTGGGCCATTATAGAATTCTTCCCTGGGGTTATTAACTTGCCAGTATAGATTTGATGCTTGAATGTTGAATCTGCCATTACTTCCATTAATGCCATTAACTACGATTCTCTATCAACCAGTATTGAGCCATGCTGCGGCCCTTTTTCGGCTTTGAAAATAATCAATTGTATCTTGAACACGAGGCGTTAATATGCCAGTACTGGGCCGAACTTCGGTCCACTTTTTGCATACAGTTTCGCATATAAATGAACCTAGTTGTCAATAATGGCTCAATAATGGCTAAATAATGGCTCAGTGATAACTTTTCCATTTTGATCAATTTTGAGTCCAGTTTTGGCATTTCGGTCCAGTATTTTCGGTTTGATTACGAGGTCAATAAGAAAATACAAATAGCAAAGGTGAAATATCGAAAGTACTTACAAAAATTATTCAAGAAACTTAGAAAGTAATGCGTCAACTCACCTGAAACAAATAAAAGCAATTTATTATTATTTTGTATTTATTAGGGCATAATTGTTTTTAAAAAATTTTATCACAATAAATATATAAACATTTCATCAATGAAACAATTTTGGGGTTGTTGTACTTTTACGTAATGATAATGATTTAATCCTATATGTTGGACTTTTTAGTGTTAAATATTTGCAGAAAAGAAACAGGAAATAGTGATATTCAATAATGTTCAGCTTTATCAGAATTGGAAATGAATGTAAAGCGATTACACTGTCTTTTCGAGCACAGTAGACAAGATATATATTTCCAGGTATATATAGGAGCGCATGGCATCGCACCATCTACGGGTCTTGTAAGTGGATAATTGACCAGTGTTCGTGGCGATATACGAACACACCTCTAGATACGCGTGTCCATTCATAATACAGAGTACCCCCTTTTCCCAACCTGCGTTAGTAGCAAAAGCTGCTAACACGCTGCTCTACTGCTTGCCATATAGCAATTCTAGAAAGACCGATTCTTATCTCTCGAGACGTTTGTAATGTATGCCGACAATCCGATAGCAATAGATTTCAGAACGCGCGATATCTCAATGATGAATCTTTTGACTAGAAGAAGGGGAGAGAATCGTTTTTCAATACTTTGTCATCCACACATATAGATGATTGTGGTAATGGTCCAGGAAAATGGAAAATAGAAAATGTTTTTTAGAAAACCGAAAAAATGTTTTTTTTACTAAGGGTCGATTACGTAATTTCATTTCGATTTTCATTTTCACTTTCACTTTAACAGATTTTTATTTTCACTTTCACTTTGACAGATTACTATTTTCACTTTCACTTTGACAGATTACTATTTTCACGTACACTTTTACAGATTACTATTTTCACGTAAACTTTTATTTTGACAGCTGTTCATTTATGGAGAAAAATTTGTCACAATAAAAGTGGAAAGGAAAATAAAAAATCTTTCAAAGTGAAAGTGGAAATGAATATCTGTCAATATGAAAGTGAAAATCGAAATTTGTCAAAGTGGAAGTACAAATAAAAAACTGTCAAATTTAATGTGAAAATGAAAGTAAAAATAGAAATCTACAAAGTGAAAGTTAAAATAAAAATAGAAATCTACAAAGTGAAAGTTAAAATATAAATCTGTGAAAGTGAAAGTGAAAATGAAAGTCGAAATAACATAATAATCAAAGTGGAAGTACAAATAAAAAACTGTCAAATTTAATGTGAAAATGAAAGTAAAAATAGAAATCTACAAAGTGAAAGTTAAAATATATATCTGTGAAAGTGAAAATGAAAGTCGAAATAACATAATAGACCCCTATTGGTGCGATTTTGTAATTTCACTTTGACTTCCACATTGACTTTGACTTTGAATTTGAGTTTAACTTTCACGTTGTCTTTTAAAACGATTTTTCGATTTTCACTTCGAATTTAACTTCAAATTTTGATTTTGATTTTAATTTAGACTTCGATTTAAACTTTGAATTCATCTTTAAATCTGATTTTGACTACAATTTAGACTTTAATATTTATTTTAACTTTTTTTCTTTATTTGTGCCAGAAAAAATACTTTAATTTTGACTGTGACTTCGATTGTTTTTAGCTACGATTTTGCGATTTTAACTTGGATTCGAATTTGAATTTAACTTGGATTTTGAACAAATTCTGACTTTGATTTTAAATATGATTTTGACTTTTTTTAATACGATTTTGCGATTTTGACTTTGAATCAAAGTCAAAGTCAAAGTCAAAGTCAAAGTCAAAGTCAAAGTCAAAGTCATGTTCAAAGTCAAAGTCAAAGTCAAAGTCAAAGTCAAAGTCAAAGTCAAAGTCAAAGTCAAAGTCAATATATCTGACATTCGCACTTTGGAGAAAGTCATCAAAGTTTTTTGAATCAGTTTTCAGTTTTTTGAAGTAATAATCTTACTTGGCAGTTTTTTTTTTCGTTTGTTTCCTCTTTTTGCATTATTTTATATCGCACTTATCCCGCATCCAACTTTAGCCGACGTTTCTTTGTGAAATAAAAATAGCGCGCCAACTCTACCGAGTGAGATTTAAGCCGCGACGGTAAAATGTTTTTAATTATAATAAGCGGACGAAATTCGCGGTGTGAAATTAAAGTTGAGCGTGTTTTTACTTAGAAGAAAAAAATTCTAATAAACGCTCACACTCAACTAAGGAAATTATTTACCAAAAATTCTTTCTTATTTTTTTAAATATCTAGAGAAAGAAAAGAAACCTACATATGTAATTATTTTAAACGAGAAAAGATGTTTTTGATAA
>JUFY01020528.1:3784-30978 GCA_001855655.1 Leptopilina clavipes | reverse complement strand
ATATTGTATATATATATATATATATATATTTTTTTATTGAAATATTATTATGTTTTTTATCGATAAAGTGCATATATATAGATAATAGTTCGAAATTGTAGATTTTCCCGAGAAATATAGATTTATTAGGGTTGGCCAATTATATCGATTATTTATATTGTTAGAAATATAGACATTCGAATGTTTTAGGGGCGTAACACTTTGTTGAGAGATTCAAATGATGTTTCCTGGCAGGTCTCAGCATGCCTTCGATAGCTCAGTTGGTAGAGCGGTGGACTGTAGTTGGTATTTAATAATGTAGTAATCCATAGGTCGCTGGTTCGAATCCGGCTCGAAGGAATTTTTTTTTTTTTTATTTTCTACTAAAATCTTCCAATTTCTATTCTCTGGTCCCTTTTGTAGTCTCTTCATTAGAAATTAATTTTTATTAGCAGGGAATTTTTTTTTATTAATAATATACTGCGGGATATATGTTTCGTTGCGTGTACAAATTATAATGAGTACATATAGGGGGTAAATGATGACTTGAGCCCCCTTTACTAGGTTTGTTCCTTGCATTATTAACCCTTGGCGCCTGATTGTCTGTTAAGGGGTAAAACTTCGATATTCTATATATTTCTTTCCTGTCGTTATTGGTTTCCATAAAAAAATTCTCCTTTACGCAGAGTATTTTTTATTTATTTATTTTTTGATATTATTGTATATCTTATAAAAATTCGATTCAATTTTTTTTTTTTTAAATTAAAAAGAAAATTTATAATTTTGCACACAATGATTATGTAAAATTATTATTAGAAAATGAACGCATAGTTATTATTTTTAATTAACTTGTTAATTAATGTGAACTATTCTACTAAATATAATTAATATAATAAAAATGGAAAATTGAAGGATTTAATTAATTATATAATTGTTAATTAATTATCAATTGTATAGTTGTTATTTAATAACAAATTAATCGAAACAATTATCTTAATTGACATTTGTCATTGCAATTCTGAGACTTAAATAATTTTGATGACTATCTACTTAGGAAATAATTAGAAATACTAAAGTAGTAAAGTTTAAATAGTGCAAGTTAAAGTTGTAATGCAAGAAAATAGAACTTGACAAGTTCGCGGGTTAAATCTCTTCATTGTTATGTTAATCGGGACATACCTTCCGGCATATTCTCTTCCTTTTATTTAAAAACTTCAATTCAAACTGAATTAAATTCTATATCGAAATTTTTAATTACTTTTTTAGTTAATTAATTAATTAAACTAAATCTAAATTTTCATAAGAATTTTATCACTTTCATTGCATGTTATTATAATAATAATTATTATTATCATCAATATTATTATTATTATTATTACTATCATTATTATAATTATTATCCTTATTATTATAATAAGTATAATAATTATAGTAATTATAATAATAATTATTATTGTGTTTAATTATATTATTTTATTAAAATATGGTTCTTTGAGCATAAAAAGGACCTTCCTAGCTCAGAGAAATAATTTCTCATTATTGTAAACTACAAATTGAAATTCAAACAATAGAAACTAAAATTCTGAAAAATGAAAAAAAATAATTTTCGACCGTGACAGGACTCGAACCTGCAATCTTCGGATCCGAAGTCCGACGCCTTATCCATTAGGCCACACGGTCAGTTATGAGGTCTTCCTATCAAACAGTATTCCAAGAAAATTGAAAATTGAAAAAAAAAATGTTTGAATTTTAATTAACTTTGGTATAATTTTGAATGACGGATAAAATTAACTTTTATTTACTAAGTCGTTATTTGAAAAATATTCTTTAGAGGTAAAAAATGATAAGATAATTTGTTACCGATGATGGATAATGTATCTATTATCTCGTAATGGTAATAAATAGTTCTATTTTATCGACGATTATGATATGGTGCGCCTAATAACGTAACAGAGGGCAGCACTATTTTTAAGTTAATTTTTCCGGTTTACTCATATGTTTTTGTCATTTAATTTTTCAAAAGATATAATATATCTATAGAATATTCAAGTTATTTTTATCGTTTATAGTACTTTCATTTTTATTTTTTATTTTTAACGCGTAATCTATAAAATGAGTGTACATTGGCTATGTAAATATTCAAGGTCAAGTAAAATTTTTTTGACAGTTCCTTACAATTTTTCAAAACTCGTCGATTGTCAAAAATAATCTGCAGAATAATAGAAACGTGTTTTTATGATATTTTGTTTATATAATGTGTGAAGAACAGTATTTTCAATACCAAAATATGTGTTAATGAAAAGAAAGTGATGACACTTGGACCTAACCTAAAATGTGAAATAATTATTTAAAGAAATTTTTTTTATACTTTTTTGCGTCATTTTTGACGTTGTGGATAGATTAGGAAGTATTTTTTGATTTACTTTACATTCTTTTACAATTTTTGCCTTTTAAAAAATTGAAACAATGGAGAAAGAAAGGTACGTGAAATAATTGTATTTTTATATAAATATTTTAATTTATAATAAAATTATAATAAAATTATTGCTCATTATTGCTTAATTTTATGTTTTATTGTTGTAGATTTACAATGCTTCTCCTGGAACCGGGAGAAATATTTTTTGAAGATTACAGTGCCCAGATGAGATTTCTTGAGCCCATGGATTCAAAGAATAATGATTGGATTGAAGGAAGATTGAAAGTTTGTTCAAAATCTTTAGTCTTTGTAAATAAGGATATCACTCAACCGTTAATTAAAATCCAATTAAAGGAAACAACATCCGCTGAGATTTCTAATTCAAGCAATACAATATCAGGGTGATTTATAATTGAAAAAAGAAATTTTTTTGTTCCTTGATTTTTCATTTTATGATTTTATTTATTCTATTTTCTTGTAGATCGAATAGTTTGTCAATCAAATGCAAATCTTTTGTAAAAATGTTGGAGGGAAACGTGTTGGCACCTTATAAATTTATACATCAGAAGACTTGCGTTCAATTTAATTTCAATTATGCCAATGTTGAGGATTGTCTTGCGCAAATATTGCAATTGTTGAGAGCGGCTAGTCTACCAACAGCTGAGCAAAATTCAATGGTTATTACTATTTTATTAATTTAAGTTTTAACATTAATTAATTATGATTTTGTTCAGATTCATATTTATTTCGTATTCAATGTTATTTCTCTAAATAATTTTAAAATTCAATAAGTTTTTTCGTTGCTTATTTTATAATTAAAATTTTCTTTTCATTATAAGATAATGGCAATAGTTCAATCAAGACAATCCCGAGTTTCGTTTGACACATCATGGCTCGAAGATCTTTATGAAGAAGTTGTTATTGAAGTACAAGCTAATAAAGTTTTGCCACTCGTTGTCAATCCAGGAAGGGTTTTACTCACAAACAGTCGAATTTATTTTCAGCCTTATAATAATATGGATCAGGTAAGAAATTAAATATTTTCAAAAAGAATTCAATAACTAGATGATTATTTTTATTTTCTAGCATCCAGTTTTAAAAATTCAACTTAAGGACATTAAGAATGTTATTAAACGGAGATTTCTCCTGCGACAAGTGGGTCTCGAAATTAAATGGACAAAAGTAGCAGAAGGAAAGCTGGAATATTTATTTTTATCACTAAGCAATCAAGAAGACAGAGATAATTTATATTCTAATTTATTAAAACAATCTCAAGTTAGTTTGGAAACAATTCCGCAAAATCAGATGACAATGCAATGGCAAAATGGAATAATATCCAATTTTGATTATCTTCTTTATATTAATAGGTAAATTATTAATAATCATAAAATTAATGTTTTTTTTGAAAAATTTTCTCTTAAATATTTTAAAAAATTTTGAAATTATTAATGTTATTTGTTTTTTAGTTTGGCGGATCGTACATTTCATGATTTAACCCAATATCCTGTGATGCCTTGGATAATCAACGATTATTCTTCAGATACTTTAGATTTAGACGATCCTAATATTTATAGAGATCTGAGTAAACCAATTGGAGCTTTAGAACCCCAGCGATTGGAAAGATTAAAGGTAAAATAATTTTTCAGTTTGTTACAGATTTATTATTAGTTCGTTTTTTCATTGTTACGTATATTTTCTCAAAATTCAGGAAAGATACGAAGAAATGTCAGAACCAAAATTCCTCTACGGTTCGCATTATAGTGCGCCAGGATTTGTGTTATTTTATCTTGTGAGAAAATATCCTCAATATATGTTGTGTCTTCAAAATGGAAGATTTGATCACGCTGACAGAATGTTTAATTGGTGATATTATTTGTCTTTGTTTGAAATTAGATTTGGAGAAATTTTAATTGTATTTCGAATTTCGAGAGTAATAGATTTATTTCCACAGTGTGTCGGACGTTTGGAGAAATGTTATGGTGAATATGTCAGATTTTAAAGAAGTTATTCCAGCATTTTACGATGTATCAAACAAAGGTGATTTTCTGATAAATGGATATGGTATTGATTTTGGATATCGACACGATGGAACGAAAGTTGGAGACGTTCTTCTCCCACCTTGGGCTGAAGGTTTGAAAATTTCTTTTCAAATCGATATATAATTTGTTTTTACATATGAAAAATATTTTATAAAGAAAATATTTAAAATTTGTATTATCACAAATGCAAAAAAAACATTGTTTTAATGATTTTAGGTCCTTCTGATTTTGTAAATAAATTACGAAACGCATTAGAGAGTAATTGGGTTTCTGAAAATTTGCATAATTGGATTGATTTGATTTTCGGATACAAGCAAAGAGGAGAAGAAGCGGAAAAGGCTAATAATGGTAATTATTTGAAATTATTTAATTGAAAATTTTTATTCATTGAGTTTAATTTTTTCATTTCCCTTTTTCCAGTGTTTTTTCATTTATGTTACGAAGGAGCTGTAGATTTAGACACGATACGCGATGCAAATGATCGTCATGGAATTGAGGTGCAAATTATGGAATTTGGACAGGTTCCTAAACAGGTTTTTACCTTGCCACATCCAAAACGACAAATTTCACTTGATTTTATGCGATCTGAAACTATTTTAACTGTACCAAAATGCATATCGAACGGTAAGGAGATTTAATCCTTCCAAACGGAACTAAAAATATTTAAATTTACTAACTAATTCAGGTTTGAATTTTTAGTTTTCAATTGTATTTTTTTTCAAATTATACTGTATCTAAATTAATTGTAATTAATAATAATTATTAATTACTTAAATATTAAATAATTTTTTAAAAATGATTTTTCAGATAAAGAGAGTAACGAAATTTTATTAAAAGAATCTATGAGTTTTCAATCACACAAGGAAGGAGTGAATTGTGTTATTGTTTTAAAAGAAGGAACCCATTTAAATGACATTGTGTCTGTGGGATGTGATGGAAATTTAAAATTTTATTCCATAGATTCGCAAAAATTAACTAGAAGCGTTACTGTTTCTTTATTGCCTTTATCCTCATGCATATCGTATCAAATTTCATCTCAATGCAATGTCATTGTTATTGGTTCATGGGACAATAATTTGTGAGTTGGAAATTAATATAACAAAATTCCTCTTGTACAATTAGTAAAATTATACATTTTTAATAAATATAAATACAGTATAATCTCGCCAATCTCAAATTTTAATCAAAATTGCTTTAAAAATTGATATTTTGATTTAACGAGATTCTACTGTCAAAGTTTTTGTTCGTTATTTTATTGACTATAAAAATAGTAAATAAGATGTTTATAACAATGGTATTGATAATAATGATAATAATAATAATGATAATAATAATAATAATAATAATAATAATTTAACAACAGTAATAATAAATAATATTTATGGTTTTCAGAGTATATTATGACGTTGAGTTTGGTAAAGTGATAGATACATTGTTAGGACACGAGGATGCGATTTCTTGTCTAGCTTATAGTTCGAAATATAATGTTATTATTTCCGGTTCGTGGGACTGTACGGTAAAAATTTGGCGAAGTTATACTTCCGGTACGAAAATTAGAGTTGCCGAGTGTCTTGTTGCTCAACTCGATCATGACTGTAAAGTTACTTGCGTTAATTTATCTAGGTAACGAAATATTATTTTATTCTAAATTTTTCATTCTCTCATATTTCAATTTTCTTTTCATTCTATTTGAAAATATATTTTCAGAGATGAAACTTTATTAGTCTCAGGAACAGAGGATGGGGAAATATTTTTATGGGACATGGAAACATATAATTTGCAATTTAACGTCAAAGGTAATTTAAATAATTGTAAAATTCAAAAAATGGTAAAATACAATTATTTAATAATATAAAAGAATGTAAATTTAAAATTTTTTTGATATTTTTGTAGGACATTCGGGTAAAGTGAATGCATTAACATTTGAACCAGAATCGAAAAATATTATTTCTTGTGGCGTAGATAAAGTGCTTAGTGTATTGGATTTTCGAACAAGCACACAGATTTGTTGTAAAATTTTGGAAGTGGAGGCATTGTCCTTAACTTGGTTAAATTCGCTTCTATTAATTGGCGATGACTGGGGAGATGTTAGTTTTTGGGATCCAAAATACAATTGGATTTCAAAATTCAATTGCCACAATGGTAATTTGAAAAAAAATTTTTATTTACATTTCTCATTTCACAAATTTACAGTTTTTTTCATTTTTACACGCTTGCTAAATACAAAGCGAAATTTTCTACCTACATTTAATTTATTCTCTCTCTCTCTTTTTCGCTCCAAAAAGATTATGAATCTCTAGAATCTTAGACAATCTAAAAATCTCTTATGTGTAAAAAGGAGAATTTTTTCTATAACGTATACAAATTTTTATCCATTTTGATTGCAGGTCCTGTTACATCAATAGTTGTGACAATAGATAATAAAAGAGTGATAACAGGCGGTAAAGACAGAAAAATTATAGTTTGGGATATCGATTGACGATAATAATTTTCAATAAGTCGAGTAAAATAAATTAAATTCATTATTTTACTAGCAGATAATAAGTCAAATAAAGTGAATTAAAATTTCATTTAATAATGTGATAAAAATTCCATTGAAACGGAATAAAAAAAAATTGATTTAAAATTATTTTTAATATGCATATTTTCTGAAATATATAATTTTTTTTATTGTACATAGAAACGAAGACTGTTTATAGTATTGTTTATGGCTGTATAAAATTTTTTTTATGACGCTAAAGAATTTTAAATGATTGCAATAAATAACATGATCATTAATAAAGCGTATATCAATTATAAAATTAGATGAAATTCAAAAGTCTTTAAAAATTAGTAATACAATCTTAAAGCTTTGGTGGAAGAACTTGACTAGCAAGAATAATTTTTTTCGATATTTCTTTTTTCTTTTTTTTAACTATTTATCTTAAATCCTAGAACCTAGGAATTAAAAATACAGTTTGAACTTAACTAAAATGTCAAATTTTTTAAATAATGATCAAGAGAAAAAGACATCTCGTAAAATGCTTAATTTCATCACATAATTTGCAGAGGTAGAGTTGGGTTCATTATTATAATTTTTTTTTTTTTGTTAAAGAATATTTTTTTTATAGATATTGTAAATATAATACTCTAATTGACTCTCTGGGGCAAAAGAAATTAAACAAATTGGCTAATAAAATTTAAGTACAGAATAAAAAATTCAAAAATATTAAATTTTTTTGAATAAGCAAGCAATTTCTTAAAGAAATCTATTCATGTGTTTCTCGAGTTTGTATTAAAAATATATTTTTAATAGAGGTGTTTTTTTTATAATACTATTTCTTTTATACTTTGAACTTTTCTCAACTTTCTTCTTTGTTTTCTGAAAAGTGGAGTACTCGAGATTCGAAATCAAAAATTTGTTTGATTTTCTTCATTTTTAAGGTTCTTTTACCTTTTGCTAGTATTTTCTTTTGGCTTTTTTAGTTTTCTTTTTCCAGTGTTGAGTTTTTCAAATTATATCTTATTATCTCTTCTTCGCAAAGAATTCTAATCTTGTTTTGTGTCCTATCGGTCTTGTCTCAATTGAATTATTAAATTAGTTTAAAAATTCTCTACTTATTATAGATTCTTGAGTTGCTCGAATGTTATAAAGAAAATAATATTCCAGGGTCCCATTCGAAACCATGTTGGTATGAATCCTTTGTAGAGAGCGAGAAATCCTTCATTTTTTATTGTCTAGAAATAAAATTGATTTGATTAGGAACAGAAATAAATTTTATTTTATATTTATATCTAATAAATATTAACTTACTTGTAGTAAACAATCTATACTGCCATTGTAAATGTGTGAAGGTAATTTTCCAGATGTTGTTCTAATTCTTCTTTGATGCATCAGTCGAGTCTTTAAAAAATTAGAAAAAATTAAATGACTTGAAATATTATTTGATTTTTAATTGATTTTAATTTTATTCTAAGTACTTACACGAATCACGTCAATTGGTGTTGAAGCGACAGCACTTGCCATACTCGCTGCAAAACTTGATCTGAAAATTGAAAATTAAATCTTAAACAATATTACATTATTTTTCTTAATTTTGTTAAATACAGTAATATTTTTGAGGCAATGTTCTCAATTTTTCGCTAAATGGGAATTTTCTCATTTATATTTAAGAAAAGAACTTGTTAAAACGTTTTCTCAACTGTTTTTGTAAAGCGTTTTTTAATTTTCCCTTTTTTATATAATAGAAAACTTTTCACAAGATGAATGAGAATGCCAAGTCTAAAATACATTTAAAATTAGTCTATTTTAATAAATAAATTAGTTTTGTATTAAATATAGAACATTTTTATAGTTTACGTAAATTTTTTAATTATCAAACCCTTATCCAAGTGTTACTTGAAAAAAAAAACAGTGCAAATTTATGAATCAAATTTTGTATAAAAATTAGAATTCAAAAATTGTGAGTGCTAACCAAGATTAATTTACTGAAGTAGATGAAGTGATATATTCATTTTGATGGAATTCTCTGACGCAGGACAGCTTCTATATCAAGTCTCTGTCGTCATCACAACTGCGAATAGTACCTGAAAATGAAATTATCTCAAAAGTAAAACATTAAAAATAAAAATGAACTCATGATTTCACTGTATTTAAATTCGAGTTATCTCCAAATTGAATCAAAATTAAATATAAACTGAAACTACCTATATTTAAATTGTGTACATTAAGAAAGAAAGAAAATTTAAATTTCTATTTAAATATTGTTGAGAAAGAATTAATTAATATTTTCAGAACCTGGATAAGGGTTACGATAATTCGAACAGGAAAGTCTCGATTTATTTACAATTATTCCGTGATGATTAATTTGTTATTTTGTTTCCAACAATTTTATTGCTTACTTTGAACTTTAAGATGACCCCTGTGTTTTTTTTAATACTTTAAAAAAGAAATTTTAATGTCGAAGCTGTGTCGAAGTTCAAATCGTTTTCACCTGTGCTCACGAATAAAAGAGATCTACATTAAAAAATATAAAAAATTTAAAAGTTTAAAAAAAAATCCAAAACTTACACGAAGTGATTAGTCACATTGTTTCCTATGATATCAGTGAGTTTATTTTTGGTAAAATCGTAAATTGGGAGTTCCACAGCTGCGATAACTGCAGCTCGCTGCGCTGTTGGGCCCACACCCTGAAATTTATTGATATTGATTAATTTCTTCAAATATTTTTCTATTTTTAATGATAATAATTAATATTATTATTATAATAAACTTAAATTGCTATGTATCGGATAAATATAATTTAGTTTACCCTCCATAGTCCACGAATGCCTTCATTGTGATAGACATCTTGAAAACATCCAAATAGTGAGGAACTTGTTCTAAGACCAGTTTGCATTCGAACTTTAACTAAATCAGTTGGATTTGCAATTGCACTTGATACTCCACCAGCCAATGCGGCACAAATAATATTAATTAAAAATAAATCATTATCGCCCCATTGTTCCACTGCAAATTCTTGTAAGGAATAATATGTTCCAAACTTGATTGTTCCATACGTTGCTTGCCGTAAAATTGCTGAGCTTATTCTTGAAAATAAAGTATAATCGAATGTTAAACATTTGATACTATCAAGAAAAAATTCGATTTTATCTTATCTTAATGATGATGACTTGTCTAAATGAGATATTAATGACTTAAAAATTTTTTTTGCACTAATCATACCCAGCGTAAAGTGCTCTAACTCCTTCTTGTCTTGAAATCTGAACGAGTGCATCGGTCATTCCAGAATACTTTAAATATGCATATTTCTTGTCGATTTTTTGTCCCTGTATTTGCAAACGGGTTTTTGTTGTATCTAATGGAAACGTTCCTGTAATGGAAAAATATTCGATAATTTTATTTACTTCTTTTTCTTTTGTCATGCAGGTAATATACAAAAAATTAATTTCATACCCAATTCAGCAATTATGGAAGCTAAGCCTCCGTGGATGAAAGGTTTCCAATCTTTAAAATTTCTTTCCATCACAGTCTTATTCACCCTTTGAAAAATAAAATAATAAATTAAATATTGAAATAAATCAATCAATCAATGATATACTTGGAGGAAATTCAAAATTAAACTAAACTACATCAACGCAATTGAAAAATTATAGGTATTGCGTGAATAATCGAAACTGAAAAATATTTTCAACTTGTATTTACGTCAGTGATAATTATTTAATCAAATGTTTAAAATTAAAAATTTTTTTCTTTTTTATGATTTATCAATTTATGATTATTTTCTAGATTATATAGAATAAAAATTCATTGTTTTTACAATATTTGCAATAAATATATTTCAAAGAATTAGTGTTATTTAAAAACAATGTAAACGTAAACTAGAAACTAGTGATTATCATAACAATTAATTAATTGCTAACAAACAAACCTTGTTAATTTTGATATTTATAGGTGAGATTGTTTAAAGTATCGTTAATTGTCACAAACTTCCTGTTAATCAGTGGCACTAATTGAAAAACGTGTTTGAGAATTGTAAACGTGTTTTCGTCGTCTGCTAGTGTTTCACTTAAATTCTGTTATCTCTCTATTCATAATCATTCAACATTAAATGCGTAAAATTAATAAAAAAAACTATTCAACAAGCGTAAAATTATACTCCACATTGGCTAATGAGTAATGAGATTGCGCAAGAATAAGGTTAGACGCCATTTGTTTAATATGCATGCGTCAATCGTGAAAATCAAATACTTTTCTGATTGGTCAAGGTATCACCGCGTGAATTTGATTTTTATCCTTTTCTGATTGGTCAAGGTATCACCGCGTGAATTTGATTTTTATCCCTCATAATTAAGATTTTTCTTAAAAAAAATATAAATTTATAAATTTTTTTCAAGTTTTTCTTGAAGAAAATTCATTGTCTGATTAATCATATTTGATAAAAATTACTTTATTTAATAAGTATTCTATATTAATTGGGTTTTTGGAATTGAGAATTTTAAATCAGCGCGCTCAATTTCAACCAATGAGGGACGTGTAATGACGTTTGCTCCGAAAAGTAAACCCAACCTTATTGACATCAGTACTTATGCAATTTCAGTTCAGTTAAATCTCAGTAAACGTAAACAAATCACCAGTAATTATTAAAAACTGTTAAATATTTAATTAATTACAATTATAAACAGGTAAATTTTTTTTCATTAACTATTTTTAGTTATCGTTTTTTTTAAACAATGTTTCTTTATTATTTTAATAATAATAATGTTATAATTATTTCCAAATTGTTTTTTGACATAAACAAAATAGAAAAGTAAACACAAAATGCAGTTTATTTTATTTTGTTATTATTATTGCAAACAAATTATTAAAGTGACGTTAAAATTTAACCTTTTGTTAACTTTAAAGAACTTGTTTTTGTTTGACGAAACATGTCGTAACTCGTAACTTGCTCGAGTTAAAATTTAAATATTCGTTATCACCGTTAATAAACATAACCTTAAATTGAAAATAAACATATTAAAAATAAATAATAATTAATTAATAACTTCGTGTACTAAATATAATTATTATTTTGAGTTTTATGCAGGTTAATAATTAATAATTAGGTAATATTCACAGTTACAAATTTTCTCTACATAAAATGTGTTTAAATAGTTTACTGGGATGGCTACAACAACAGTCAACAAATTTTTTAATAGCGCAAATGGTAGTGAGGACTGCTTCATTTTATGTGCAGAATTTTTGCGGTATCGGATAAGAGTTCTCATATTGAGAACTAATAATTACCCGCTAATTGGAGATGTGAGTTTTGTAATAATAAAATCATTTACTTCTTACAATATTTTCTGTGGTTTTGGAAACAAACTATATCTAAAAAGATTATATTTAAATACTAAATAAACTTATTAACAATAAATTTAATACTAATTTAATTAAAAACTTAAATTTTGAACTAAATTCCTAATAAATTTGACTTTATTGTCAGATTACTAAAATATAATGACTAAAAAACAACTAAAATCGAGATAATATAATAAAAAATAATTTATATTGTTGATTAATATAATTATTAGTGAATAGAAAAAAAAATAAATTAATAATTATTAAAATTTAGGTAACCACCTCAGAATTGTGGGAGATGGCGGAAGAATCATTTCCGGGGGTTGAGGAAGATTTCCAAGATCAAACAAAAAAAGCTTTCTCGGGAAAGGTACAAAATTATAAATTTTACTTGGAGGAAAACCTTTTAAAATGGGAAGAAGGTTTATGGACGAGAGGCTCTATAAAACTTTTTCCCGAAAGAGATATCACTAATTTATCCGATATAATCCTAACGACACTTGAAGATTTCATTCTCAATCAAACAATTTCCTTATCAATTGATGAGGAAAATAAAAAATTGCGAGACGAGAATGAAAGTTTCAAGTGTCAATTAGAGGAAATGATGAAATTAAAGGATTTAGAAAAACATTTGCTATCAAAATTTATTTTAGTTTTAAATGAAAAAAAGCAAAAAATTAGAGAATTAGTTGAAGAAATTGAAAGATTAAAAGAAAAATACGAACCATCACCTTATCAGATGTCTACTGATGAGGAAATAAGTGACGATGAAAAAGAAATGAATGTAACTTGTAGTCCGTTACCTTCTACAAATAATTTATATAATAATAAATTAAAAAATGAAGACGAGCCACTTTCAGATTTTCCCACTAGTCAGAAAATGAAAAGTGAAGAGGAAGAAATTGTCAATGATGATGATAATAAGCCTTTTAGTCCGAAACCTTCGACAAGTAACGCATGTAATAGATCAACAGAATCTACTCCGAGAAAAATTGATAAATTAGAAGAAAATAAATCATTTTCGATTCCACTTCGTCGAAGAGGTTCGATAATGGACGATGAACTCGAAGATATTGTAAATAATGTTGTTAATAGTATTCCGGAAAAAATTACCTGTCGATCGGCAGTAAAGTCACGTAAATGTTTGTTTGAAGAAAGTGACGAAGAAGTTGAATTGAAATTTGATTCTCAAACTCAATATCCAGTAGATGATGATATATTTTTATAATTTTTCTTTTTTTTTTTAGATTTAATGTTTACAAAATTTTCTGCAATATTATTTATATCTTCGAGTTCATCGTCTAGGGAAGATTTTTAACGACTTGATAAACTTCACTTCTTTCAGGAACATTTTGCAATTTATTCCTAATTTAGATATTTATGAGCAAAATTTTTTTTCATTTCAATTTTAATTTATATGCATGATTTTTTATAGCAAATGTTTTTCTAATTGTATTTTCAATTTCATCATTGATTATTGTCAGAGTAAATTTGATACCTGAACGTGAAACTGATTTTTTTTCTTTGTAATTATATAATTTATAATTAATTATATAATTAATAAATTTGCAAGGCAGAGTTAGTTTCAGTTTCATTTTTTAAATGGTTGAAAATTGATATTTCTAATTTTGTGCATTCCTGGAGTTGAGAAAAAAAATTATTTGACTTCACTTATTCGTGAATTATTGTGAATTATTGTCTATTTCACGTGAGTTTATTACGTGAATGATGGATTTTATTTTTTTGATTATACCAGACTATTGTCTTTTATTAATTATTATAATTTCCTAAGAATGGTTTAATTTAATGATTTTATTTTATCAAAATTTTGGAATTTTTAAATTCCTGAAACCAAAAATTATTATTTACATTATGATTGTTTTTTATCTTGTGCACAATTTTACTTTATTATTAATTATTCTTGCATTTTTAAGAATAATTGTTAAAGAAAAATTATTTCATTATAAATGTCGAATTTTTCTATTGAAATTCCAAAAATTGCGTTAATGCTAACTAAAATGTTCCAAATATAGTTGGGAAATTTATTCAACTGGTCGTATTTTGATTATAGAAATTTATATTGTATATTGTGTGAAAATCATTTATTAATTTCATAGATTTTTAATGAAATTAATAATTTATTAAATCGTTGTTGAAGAGTGACTGATATTTTTTTAGAATCTAAAATCAGTATGTACTCGACGAATTATTGTTTATCTCTCGATTATTGAATATTGTCAAATCGAATGGATGGATTTTATTGGGGATATTTATAAGTAATTGAAAAAAAAATATATTCGTGATTTAAATTTCGCAATGAATATAAATTAATTGAACATTAATAATATATTCAATTTGTTATTCACGTTTAGAAAAAAATTACTTATGAGTACATCTGATGATGTATAAAATAATTATTTGATATTCAATTTATCCAGTGCAATAATTTTATAGTCCTTGAAAATAATTTATATATTTTCTTCTTGTCAGCGATGTAATTATTTTTCTTTATAGAAAATAGTTAGCTTTTAGTTTCGATTTACTGTAAGGATTACCAATAGGTTTAGGATTTTCATCGTATTTCGTAAATATTTTTACGCTTTGTAAAACCAAATCAATTTTAGGAATAATTGTATTGCGTAGATTTAATTATTGTTTGTTTTTCATCAATATTCTTCTTTTTATTGAATGAAAGATGTTTCTTTTTCGCTTTAATGGGTTTGACTTCTATAATTTTCGAATAGTACGATTGTATTTTACATACCTATGGAAAATATTGCTATTTAGAAATATTTAAAAAGAATGATTATTTTTCTTTATTATAATAGCCTGAGAATTATAATAAATCTTTATTTTTTACGAATTCTTATATTCAGTGATTTCCTTAGTCTCGAATTATATTTTTACAGCAATTGTTCAATTCTTTTAACAAGAAATGATTAATAAATTTTTAATTATTTTAAATATCAAATTTGAATTCCCCGCGTATTTGTCTTACGTTTTCGATTCTTCTTCGTGATTGGCTGTTTTCGGTTGCTTGCCTGATCAACGTAGTAATGAGTAAATCCCGCCAGAATTTTATTCGAAAGCTCGACGTTTAAGAGGTTTGTTTATATTGTCAAAATTATTGAACAATTTAACGATAATAATGGAAATAGAAGACGAAGAAGCACCAATTGTTCAACCAGCAGAAACTCGAAAGCGTCGTTCATCTATTTTTCAAAGAAGGTCCATATTATTTGCAAACGTGAACAGTGTATCGGAAGGTTCGATAAATTATTTCTTTTTAGGTTATGTTGACACATTCTGTTTGTTTGCTAATGTTTTCTTTATTTTTGTATTTGTAATACAAAATACGAATCTTTTAAACTCAAAAGTACCTTTTTCTTGTTTTATTCAATTATTGTTGGTTTTATTTTTTATGAATAATATTTATATTTTATGCATAAAATGTTATTTCATGTAATTTTTTATACAAATTCTATGGAAATATTTAAAATTGACACATTATTGTTATCAAATATTTTTTAAATTAAATTGTTAATTTACATTTATCTATATTTATTTGTTTTCAGGTTTGGAGGAAACAAAAATTGAAGTCAACTCTCCACCTCTGACAGACAATCAAGATGCGCAAAGTGCTGAGGAAGCTTTTGATTTACAAGCGTATGTTGATAAATTGAAAGGAGAAATTGCTGATTGGCGTAATGTAATAGAAGAACGTCAAAATGAATACAAAAGACTTGTGAAAAAAAAGTCGCAACTGAAAAAGACCGGCCAAGAAGTTGATTTAAATTTGTTGTCGGCTGATGAAAGAAAATTCTTTGAGGATCGTCCAAATTTGGATCTCTTGATGAGCAATACCAAGGAACTTATGGACATGACAGTGAAAACCGTATTACTTAATCAACAGTATACACAACGATACGAGTACCTTCAATCCTTGTGTGAACGAAAAATGAATGAGGCAAAGGAGAAATTAATTTCGATCATTGATTAAGAACATTAATCGGTAATAATACTAATTTTCTTTATTATTTTTAACTTTCTTTTTTATTTGAATTATTTAGTTTATAGAATACAAATCAATTAAAATATAATTTAAAATTAAGTTTAAAATTCATTTTAAACATAATTTAAAAATTTCATTTACAAATTTAATTCATATATATTTAATTTAAAAAATTACAATTTAAATATAATTTACAAATTTGATTTAAAATAATATTCAAATTTGGGAATTTTGCAAAAAATAGATATTCGTAATTATAATAGATTTCGTAATTAGATACAATTTAAGGGATTTTTTCAGTCATTCGTGAATTGTTTGCGTGTTTGTTAAATTTTTCAAAAATTCAAAAATTCCATGGGCTACAAAATAGAGTCGTCATCTGTGTAAATGAAAACTCTTTCGTCTCGCTGCTTTACGTTCTTTTTGGGCGAGAAATTCTTTTCTTGATAAACTGCTTCGTAGTTCGAGAATATGATTGATTTTTTTTACTATCTCCTCGGCAGTGGCGGAATCTGCTTCGAATTCGTGATTTTTAAAAGAAGCTGATTGATGGAGAGGGTGACTAGAGGAAACTGAAAAATATTCCCCTTTTAAATTTGTTCATTAATTTTTTTTTTAAATTAAAAAAATTAATACTACTTACCAATAAAACCTTCGGGATTTGAATTTTGCGATGTGTAGACTAAAGTGAAAATTGTTTTTGACCCTCTATTTTCGATGAGTTCACACCACGCGATTCGATCAATGTGATAACTGACTGCTCGCTGTTTGCTCCAAAAGCGTCCGGCACCTTTTCCCGTTATCACTGGATCAATTTCTATTTTCTCACCCGAAATACCAAGATGTATTTCAGTCTTGGCTCTTACTTTGTTTATTATGTACACCCTGTGTTATTTAATTGAAAACAAATAATGTTTAATTTCATTGTAAACTAGGAGTATAAATTTAGTAACTTTTGTAGAATAATAATTTGAATTGAATTTTCTAAGTTTATGTACCTATATAATTGATAAAGTGGTGCTTCCATTGCTGTTGTATGACCTTCCATTTTGGCCAAATCTTCTGCGGCTATATCTAGCTCTCTGTCCCTTTTATCTTCTACGACATCTTTTGTTATTATTGTTTTTGTTGTGTCGTGTCGGGCTTTATCGCTTGGTTTCATTTCTACCAAACCCAAGGTTGTAAATTCAAATTTCGATATTGTTTCGCGTGGATCTAAACAAGGAAAATCCCAATCCACCTCTCCATCGTCCTCTGTGATGTAAAGACCGTACTGGCTAATGTCTTGCCTGAAATAAATAAACATGTAAATAACTAAATACTAACTAAATATCTAAATAGAAATAATTAAGATGTAAATAAATATCGCATACTTTAGTGTATGATCGTAGTGATTACAAGCATATTTATAGCATATTAATCCAATGAATTCCTGAACTTTTGCACTCATTATGACAACAACTTGAAGGGGATACGCTCTTTGTTCTTTAGGTAGCATGCACATAAATATTCTATATTTTCGTACTGGAACTCCCACTTGAGCCTGAAATAAACAAATTTTTTGTTACTTTTTTCCTTTTAGTAAGGGAAATTAAATGAACAAATTTAATCTCACGTTTCCATCGAATCTTGCGTATTTAGTGAAAGGATTTTGTGGAACTTTAGGACACTTTTCGATTTGTTCCGATAATAAGGAACCTTTTTTCCCTTTATTATCGTTTTTACGGAAATCTTTTCGTTGAAATAGTTCTTGTTGTTTTTCAGTTGTTAAATTTCCCGAATTATTTTCCCATTTTATGTGTTTTACTTTCGAAGCCTTTTTCCTTTCTATATCCATTTTTTCCAATCGTTGAGCAGTATTCGAACGCTGTCGATGACTGTATTCCATATCTGAAAAATAATTAAATACAATGAGGATAACTTCATATTATTCAAATTTGAATATGATTGAAATGCAATGTGACTAACATGCAGCTTTCCTCACTGTATATAGTAAAAAAAATTATTATTAATATTGAATGAGAAATTAAAAATAAAAATCGTGATATTTTTATATAAATTTTTCATGTACCAAATGAAATGTCATAGGATTCTGATAAAGCGTCTAAATCCTCTTCATCACTTTCCTCCATTCCTGGATAACACTGAAGTGTTCCATTTGAATGTAGTATCTTTGGAATATCTTCTCCAGCCATTACCATTTCACACATCCCTGTTAAAATCATTCTTTCAATTAATTCATCAGCCAAAGTTGGAACACTTTACAAATAAAATTAACAATTTCTCCATCTTTTATTAAATTAAATTGAAAATTTATTTTTATTAAAATAAAATATAAAGCCATTTTAATTTCAAAAAACGAAATTAAAATCTCATTTAGAGAATTTAAAAATAGAAAATTTCTATTTTAAAGAAAGGAAATTAACTTTTTTATAAATAAAAAGAAAACGAATTTTTTTTTATTTTTTTCAATTACAAATATAGATGTGGATTCAAAAAAATTTAGTTGAGTCATATTAATTGAGGTAAATTTGTAAAGCAATGATTTGTTTATAACATTGAAGATTCAGGACAATTAAAAACATAACCTAAAATAGAATAATTTTACAAACCTGTATCATCAGTGCTTATGAAACTATCCCTAATGTGGGATAAAAGCCAGTGTTGATTGTCGTAAAAAGCCATTATTTATAATCAATTATTATTGTTTTATTCACATTTAAATCCACGTTTTATAAAATCTTTCGGTAAACAACTCATTTTACTTCCTTGCATTTTACGATAAATATAACTTCTTTTATTGTTCTTCAATAAATTATAAATAATAGTCATTCACTACTGATATATTATTTATAAAAATGTATTATTTTCTATAAAAAAATGTTTATTTTCCATGTATTTATCTTTCTTTACAGAGAAATTTATGTTTACAATTAATAATATTTTTTACCGGCAGTGATTATGTGTTGGTAGTTTAGAATATTATCAGTAGATGGCTATATTTTATGTTCTTCTTTATCGACATGTTAGTTTCTTATATTTCCGATAGACGGCGCAGAGCGTAAATTTTTTGGCGCGTTTGTTCTTTGTTAATTGTCATTTTTTAAGTTTTTATTCATTCCCAAGTAGAGTAATTTGCATAGTTGTTAAATTTTAAACCAAGTTTAATAATCAGGGACATGATTTTGTAGTTTTTTTCATGTTGCAATCATATTGGCGATGTAATTGCATTAATTAGTGTGTAGATTAAGTTGAATGTCCTCAACAGTGTCAAAAATGTAAGTAACCTATTGTTCTGACTTTTAATCCAGATATAAGTTGCTCTAGTAATTAAAAACACGAATAATGATCAAATTTGCTGGAAATTTTTGCACAATTTTATCATGTGTGAAATGAGAGGTTATGTGTTCTTTAAATTGCCAACAGATGGCACCAGAATCGGATCAAAATCAGAATAGCCAACATTGTTACTTATAATTATTTTAGTTAAATTAGAAAATTAAACTAAAACCAAGGAGTTATTATTTCTAATTAATTAATCTATGCATAAAAGTTGAACTGTTATAAATTGAACGACTAATTTAATTGCATACGTGCAAAGAAATTTATGGCATTTTTTCATTACAGTTTTCGGCCATTGTTGATTCAACCAATCAGAGCCAAGATGAACGTCGTGTTTCTACTTGTTCGGCAGTGTTGAAAAGTTCTCGAAATATGACGCCAATCCTTTTGACATCAACAGTTTTCCGTAATCAAGGTATATTTTTCAATATTTTTACGTAATTTTTCGACTTAATCTATTCTATAATCGAGGAGCATTATATTTTGTGTCGAGAATAATCATTAAATATCTGGATGGAAGATACATAGTCCAAGTGATTGATAATGTTCATTGTTGGAACAAAAGTGTAAAATTTTGTTGAAAATGAGAAATTTATGTCAAATTTTGGTAAGTTTTGTCATTATTTTGAAAAATATTATGTTTTGTCTGAAACTTTTTTGTAGGTTATGTTTCCTATACGACATCTGAACTTGCATCAATTTTGTCGACATTGCATTAATATTGCACAAGTAATGGCAACATTGAGACTAATTTTAGGTGCTATGATAGTTGTTTTTCAAGTAATTGTTGATTTAGATGAAAAAAAATTGGAAATATTTTAGTATTTCTAAAATGGCGTCAAATGCATGTGTTAAATAATAATTGTTTCTCATTTTTTTCAGTTTTCCACCATTGATGCGGCTAGTGAGAATAACAAAAAGGTGATTTCCGGGCAAAACAAATGTCTTATCAGCTGTGAAAAACAATTTGTTTCACAAGAAGGTGATTTCCTGACAATTTCCAAACAAAGTGTCTTTCAGTGGTTAAATTGCTTCAAGGTCAACTTTTAATGGAAAAGATTTTCTGTTGTAAGTTAAAATACAAAACATTTTTTTGAAAAAAAAAAAGATCTCAAAAATTGAGAATAAATTTTTAACAATTACTTTAGAATTTGGTTTATTTATTTTTTAAGAGTTCTTTGATAAAAAAATAATGGCACATTTTTTTTGTAGAATCCAAATCTTCATTTCTACATTTGCTGCTGGTGAAGACTGAAGGGACTGTGAATGCAGATAATTTGTCAATCTTGCCGAAAGCTGATCTGGTGTTCCCCTACGAGAGAATCAACAAATGGTGAGTCCCTCCTGATTGCAAGTGCGGTCAGGTTGTAACAAATTGTAGTTAATTATTTTTCTCCTTCTAAAATTTCGATATTAAATTGAGGTCTTGAATTGTTTCTGTATAATTCCAACGTTTCGTTTGTTATTCGAGGTACATAATCTTGAGTATTTTCATTGGTTTTTTTTATTGAATTAAGTTTCAAACGGCTTTCAACTTATTACTATTATTTATTTACATGATTATAAACTAAAAGTAATACAAAACTTACGATGAAACTGTGGTGGCATTGAGAGGGAAAAGAATAAAAAAAAATTATTTAAATTATTTTTGTTCACTATTAAATAATAGTAATAATAATAAAATAGAAAGATTCTTAAATACGAGGAATAATTAGGTATGAAAGGCCTCTGTGATTAGAGAGCGTGACCATATACCATATACAAGAGAGATACTGGCAAATCAAATTATTTATTGGAAATCGAGATGTAATTTCTTCCAAGATTTTCTAGTCTTTTTCTTCTCTTCGTGAATTTATAAACAGCTTGTTTTTTGTACTTCTGCTTCTCATTTTTTGAATCCCAATTTTCTAAGTGCTTTTAGATCCACATCACCGTAGTAGTCCTCGCTAAGGAAAATTTCATTTCATTCTTATTCCCGTAATTAGACATATATATAATAATAAAGTAGATTAACAATAAAAGTTATGCTTAATTATTAATTAAGTATTTTCTGCGAAGACATTAACTGACATTTTCTCTCGTGCAGGAAACTTTTTTTTTGAATAATTTTTAGTAAAGTTATAGGATTTTGAAAATATAACGTAAAAATTTATTTTATGTTACAATTTCGATTAGAATCGTGCGATGAAAAAAAATTATGGATTATTAATATTTTGAATATTCGATATTAAAGTTAAAAATTTTTTCTCGAAAAATGTTTGGTTATAATTTGAGAATTGTAAAGTTTTTAGAGATAGAAGAATGAAAAAGCAAACAGAAAAGCAAAAATGTTTTTACTTACCTTTAAATCATTTTATTGACTCGTATTGTGATTATTATTTAAAATTTGCAAATATCACAATATTCACTGATTCTGTTTTAGAGAATAAATTCGTTTAAATCTCTCAATTTTTATTTTTCCTCTCAATTCATTCAATTGTCTCAATTTTTTTTCCATTAATTAGAAGTCGAAACTGAATTTAATTTCAAAGCATTAAAAATGTTTTAATGATTAAAAAAAAAGAAAGAAATGAATTATTACGGGTGCAAATTTGCATTGCGAGTGTATGATCATGCAGAATAAAAAAAATTCCTTTTTTTAAATTTTAAAGTAAGTGTGTCAGGGTAGTTGCATTGTGCGGAAAAGTGGAAAGTTTAAGGACACCAAAGGTCAAGCGCACATCAATCGATTTCTAAAAGAGATAAGACAGTGGAAAATTTTTAAGATTTTTTTTATTTTCTCAATTTTTTTTCTCCTTACACTTAAAAAAAATAGATAAGGGGTATAAAGATTTTAACTTCTCGAGGGGATGGGGGAGCCTAATATTTGAGGCCAAGAGTACAGTGGGGAAGGGGAATTTGGTAATTATATTTCATAATTTATTTTGAAATAAAAAAACATTATTACATTTTCCCCTCGAATTATCTCGATGCTAAGTGAAATGGAAACGAAGAAAACATTTAAATAAAATGTGAATCTTCAAAAAGTGAATTAATAACATATAATAATAAATTGTTATAAAATTAAATATCTGTAATTTTTTCACTTTTCTGTAAAATAGTTATAAAAATTGATTTTTCTTGTTTATTTAAAAAAAATGAATCTTGTTCATTTTATTCCATTTCATTCAGTGATCGGATTTCCAAAGAATGGGATGGAAATGGTAAAATAAAAAAAAATAGTTGGCCAGTGGGGTCATTATTGGAAGCTATTATTTAGGGGCTAGAAAATGGATCATCGGGAAAATCATTTTCTCTTTTTCCATATATAAATCTCGCTTTTTCTCTTTCTCTCCCTCTCTTTCACTCGTGTCGTCTTTTTCTCTCTCACTTTCTCTCTATATCTTTATTTCTATCAGAAATTCTCACTCTCACTTTATTTCTGTGACTACTGGTACCAAAAAATTTTTTTTGGTACATATAGTACTCTTGGTTCTCGGATAATGCAGATGATAAATTGATAATTTTGAAAGAGCGCATTTTTTGTTTCTTTTTTTATATATTTTTTTTTTGAGAAAGGTTTTATTCCTGATTGGATGGTGAGGGCCTGGCGGCAATTGGTGTGGGCCTAGGTTTTGAATGGGGTTTGCCCGTGTTCCTTGTTTCACCATTGCCCTGAAGTCCAGTAAGCAGCTCACTCTTCCTGATGCTCTTTAGGTCCAGATCTCCATAGTAATCCTCACTGTGAAGCAAAATCGAAAAATCGATGATGAAGACCAATAGGTCTCAATTTTTCATTCTTTCGATTCGATTTGCTCCTTCAGCACGATATTTTTTTGGGACTTTTCTTCCTTTCGTTTTTTTTTGCATTTTAAAATCTCTTTTCTTTTTATTTTAACAAACAATTTCCGCACGGTGAATAAGGGATTTAAAAAAAAAATTGGTTTTTTGTTTAGAAATAACATAAAATTAGAAATTAATCTTTGGAAATTACTAGATGGAAAATGGATAGAATAGTATTCTACTTTTTAAATATTATTTTTCTTAACTTTTTACTTGATTGGATAATTATTGTAAAATTAATAATTAGTTTTTGAGTTACATTTTAAAAAGGAAAATAAAACAAAGGAAAATTGTTTTGAAGTGATAGAAGATAGAGGAAATTTTTTTTTGAAATACACTGAAGGAAATTAATTACTATTTCCAAAGATTTTCTATTAAAGTTAATAATCGATAAATACATTAATTTAACAGTAATTGTTATATTGATTTTTTGGAAAATTTTCAATATGGGAGGGAAAAATTATCGACAGATGTTGATTGACCTCTCGTTATTAACAATCAAAGAGGAATGTATTAACATGGTTAATTTTTAAATTCATTTATCCCTTATTTACCAGCAGTTTCCTGGGAATTTTTCTTGTTAAATAAATAAAATAAATTTTTCTAAAGAAAGAAAATTCGGGCACGTAAGTTAGGTGCAAAGAGATTGAAAGGCAGAAATAGTTAAAAGAAGTGTTTAGTCAAAAGCTTAAAGAAAGAAGTCATGACAGTCCCACTTCATCCCATTTGTCATGCATTTTCGGTTCTTCAGTTAATGTCTCTCAAATGATTACTTCATTTTTTTCTCCAATTGAATCATAATTTAAAATTTCATATTTTTTTGTCTAATAGAAGTTTTTTGGGATAAATATATTAATTAACTGTGATTAACTCACCATCCGGGAACGTCTTCGGGATCTTCACAAGCGCCACTTCCATCAGAGTCGCCAATTTTGAAAACGGTGCCAATTGGACATCCGTATTCTCGGGCAATTCCCTCTAAGCAAATGTAATATTTTCTGCAATCATCGGGATGTGCGTGTCTCGAGAAACTTCCGGAACTTCCACTCACTTCACCAGCAGCTGGACACGTGAATCCTCCAGCAATTTCTGTTTTTGAAAAAAAGAAAATTCCAAATTAATAGTTTTCGTTGGTTTACGATATTTTTATTTTTCCACTAATTTTGGTTGTTTCAGGCCAATTATTTACCTTCATTTTTGCATTCGGGAACTTGATCGGCCCACATGCAAACTCTCGCCTCTCGATCGTAGGCTAATCCAGGACTGCATTGATACCTGGACGCTTCACCGTTCCAACAATTCCAGAAGACGTCACATTTCTTCTCATCGGGGAATATACCGTAAAGACGTGAGCAATGTGGCGTTGTAATTGGCGGTTCTAATTGTGTTCTCTCACCACAATCAACATTATGCAAATAGTCACAATTTTCCGTGAGGAATTTCGAATCAGATGAATCAAATGCCAAACCATTTCCACATGTCTTCAATTCGGCAACATTACCATCACACTTCCAATATTTGTCACACGAAATGTGATGTGGATAGAATCCAAAATCATCTGGACATTTAAAACCCTCCTGCGCCCTTGCACCTGGAAAAATTTTATTTTCATGATTAAATATTCCCTGATCGTATAAATTAGGATTTAACAATTTTTACATTCTCATTTTCAAATCGAATATAAATCTAGCTATTTGGTAAATTAATTGAAACATTAGTGTCGATTTGGAAAAAATGCAAATTTGCAGATAATTTCTTCTCAGTTCATTCAATCATGAAACATGGTGATTATAATTCAAAATAATACCAGAAAAATTCTATATAAATTATATCAATCACATATCTCTTGTTGCCGTTCGACTTTTCATTTTTTAATCTCACGAACTTGTTTCGAAAGTGCGAGAGATGAATCTGTGCACGTATTCTAATTATATTTTTCCCCGTTTCACGCATCGATAGACTTTTCAAATAATAATTTATCGATTGCAAAAAAAAATTATTAGCAGGTATGAATTCTTTTTTTTCATTGAGAAAGTTTTGATTAATAGTTTTGAATCGAGAAAAAAATTTCGTTTTTTTTCTCCTCGACTGAAATTCTTCTTTGACAAAATATTAGTTTCTCAATTGACAAAAAATTTCCCTTTCGAGATATTTGATTATTTATTTGTAAAAATCGAAGATATTTGATTATTTGAAAGTAGTTGTAAAAATCGAATGGGAGGGGAATTTTTTTTGAATTTGCAAATTTTTTGAGGTGAATGTGAATAAGTAAAAAACATCTTAATAACCTTAGTAGGTATATATGATCTCTGAATAGTTAAATGTCTTATGTAAGAGTACAAAGACTTTCGCTATAGACTTTCACTTGGGACCGAACCAACAACTTGTCTCAGCATCCCGTTCACTTGGGTCCCATACGAGAAACATTTTTACTTTCATTTTTCTCTGGGTCCAGCCTTCGTTTCACTGAACGAAGGACCAAAATCAGGTTTCGTGCCCCAGTTTTCGACCCTCGTTTTAAAAGTATATATATTTTCTCTGTACTTTTATTTCTTTTTGTCTCCTTTTTTTCTTTTCTTTTTTTTGTGCTGTGTCAAGGACCTCTTTTTTTAATTTCTCAGTTAGTGTATTTTTTACTAAATGATAAATTTTCACTTTTTTCAGTTGTAATTTAGTTTTGATATCGATGAAAGAATGGATTCAGACGTGAAATTTTTTTTTTATTAGAAAAAATTAAAATTTTATCAATGAAGGATCAATTTTGGTAAATGTAATTAAATAATTACTCTTTCATTGATAAAATAATATTGTAAATTCATGTTTTTTTTTTTTTTTTTTGAAAGAGGGGGATATTTAAGGAAGCGGAAATGGCCAAGGTTGTAATATTTTTGAAATCAGGAGATCACGAGAGAATTTGTAATGAAATGATACATTCCTTGAAGGTCAACTTCGTGATCTTTTGTCCAAGTTGTTATAAATATATATACATATATAGTAAATTATCACCGCGAGAGAAAGGATTGCTCGTTTATGTTGTCGCGAGATTCTCAAAAGACAAAGTGAGAAGCGAGACATTTTACTTCTGAATGTCACGAATGATTTTTTTTTTCTTATTTATTTGCAAACATCTAAATGTCGTAGTTGCGGTTAAAGATTCCTAAATTCCAATGAAATTATATTCTTTTGAAAAGTCAACGATTCGCAATTCATTTTAAGATTAATTTCTTCATTGGCTTCTCAATTTGTTGCAAAATTTACGTGCGATGAAGAAATTCACCAACGATTTATTTATTTAAGGAGACAAAAATTTTTCCACTTGCGACTTTTTTCTTTCCTTCAAAATTGTTCGTGTAAAATAAAAAATTACATTTCACAATTTGTAGCAGAAATTAAAAATTAAATTTCTAATATAAAATATCAAAATTTAAGAATTGATTCCAAATTGATGCAAAGAATTAATTTCAATAATATTTTTCTTCACTAAATGGAAATTTTTTTTTTGCCAAAAATATTAATTGAATTAATTTTAATTTAATGATGATTAAATTATATTAGAAATATAGAAATATTTTGTTCTTGAAAAGTTGAATTCTTTCGATGATTCAAAATTAAAAAAAAGGATTTTTTTAGTCTTTGTGTCTTGGCAAATGAAAGTGGAAAAAAAGCAATCTTGCCTAATTTGATCAACAGGATATAAATCGTTGATTTTTTTCTATTTGTAGTTACTTCGGCGTGAAATCAATTATCATACACGTGTTCCATTAC
>JUFY01020527.1:90248-107673 GCA_001855655.1 Leptopilina clavipes | reverse complement strand
ATAAATTTTGTATTTGAATCAAATAAATTTTAATTGAATCAATAATTTTTCTATTTGAATCAAATAAATTGTAATTGAATCAAATAAATTTTAATTGAATCAATAATTTTTCTATTTGAATCAAATAAATTGTAATTGAATCAATAATTTTTCTATTTGAATCAAATAAATTGTAATTGAATCAATAAATTTTGTATTTGAATCAAATAAATTTTAATTGAATCAATAATTTTTGTATTTGAATTAAATAAATTTTAATTGAATCAATAATTTTTCTATTTGAATCAAATAAATTGTAATTGAATCAATAATTTTTGTATTTGAATTAAATAAATTTTAATTGAATCAATAATTTTTCTATTTGAATCAAATAAATTGTAATTGAATCAATAATTTTTGTATTTGAATCAAATACCATTTAATTGACTCAATAATTTTTCTATTTGAATCAAATAAATTGTAATTGAATCAATAATTTTTGTATTTGAATCAAATACCATTTAATTGACTCAAGTAAAATTTATTTAATACTTTAAAATTATTTATTTATTGATAAAAGTAAAGTTTATTTTTAAATTTATTCAATTATTTGAGTCAAATTTATTTTTTTTAATAAAAAAAATATTAAAATATTTTTTCTGGAAAACAATAGATATGTAAATTGCTTTAAGAGAAGAATAGGACGAACAGTCTTGAGAAATTATAAAGCACTGTATAAATATGATAATTTGTGAATATTGTGAGAGAGAGAGAGAGAGAGAGACTTGCTCTGTCCACTTTTGATATTGAAAAAGAGAACACAAATTCTTCTCTTCGAAAATATTGCTGACGTTACAAGAGAGAAATTTCCAGACTTGAACGTGTATATTATAAACAAAGTAATCTATTTGCAAATAAAAAATACAAAAAACAACAAACATCTGTGGCTATGAAGGAAAACAAAATTTTTCAATATAAAATCTCGAGAGGAATTTTGATTTATAAGAAAAGATAAATCCATTTCGTCAAAATTAGACGATAAAAAATCCAAATCTAAAATTGTATGATTCATATTGAACTTATTTGTAAAATTGATTTTTCTATGGCAAATTTTTCCTGTACTTTATAATTTATTTTTATCTTCTTATATTATTAACTTTATACATAATTTAATTTCATCTTCTTATATTATTAACTTTATACATAATTTAATTTCATCTCATATTAAAAAAAAACATGTTTACTAAAAATCGAATTACAATTATGAAAAAAAAAATTATCAAATTATCGTGTGTGCGACAAAAAATTCCAACGAAATCAGAGTGACCTTACATACGAGTAATGAAAAAAAACAATTATTTCGTCAAGGCTCTGATCTTTTATCGATTTAAAAAAGTAGACATGTAACTATTCTTGATTGATCATATCCCCAGAGAGAGAGAGAGAGAGAGAGAGAGAGACTTATTGTTACGCTCGAATATTCTTTCAAGGTAATCATTTCCGTGTTGAAAAATTATTACGAAATATATTCCAAAAAAAAATTTTTATATTCATACGTAAAAGAAAATACGTATTCATGTGTGTGTCTGTGTTTATATATGTAAAGAAAAATATTTGCCTCCTGACATAGCAAAACATTTGTGCAAGAAACCTTCTTCCTTTTTATATCCCCAAAAAATTTCATTATAACCAAACTGTCAAATAACAAAAATTATTTAAACAATTCCAGAATAAAAAAAAAAAAATAAAACTTTTATCTCATATACAATAAAGCAAAACACATTTCTGCCTCTAAATATTTTATCGTTTAAAATAAATCTTTTAATACAAAATGGAAACTATACACGCTTTGAAAGAAATAATAAAAATAATTTCAAAAAATTTACATCCGAAAGGCAAAGGTAAAAAGAATTTAAATTATTTAACTTTGTAAATACGAGTTTCCTAAATTGTATAATTTTATTTTTAAATTTAAACTATTTTCAACTACAATGAAAAAAATTTATTTGCTTCAAATAATTATTAAACACTTGACTATTATCAAATAAATGTTTATTTACACGGAAATAATTTTTTCATATTTGACTCAAACAGCATATTTGAATCAATAAATTTTGTATATTTGAAACAAATATGTACCTAACATTTATTTAATTTACTCAAATAATAATTATTCATTTATTATAATTATTTTTTAATAACTGATATTTTTTGTGTTATTATTATTCTAATTCTAATTATTTTTTAATAACTGATCATTTATTGTATTATTATTATTATTATTATTATTATTATTATTATTATTATTATTATTATTATTATTATTATTATTATTAATATTATCATTAAGATATTATTAATTTATTGTTAGAATTAGAATTAGAATTATTATAATTACAATGATTTTTGCATTCGAAACAATTACCATTTAATTGACTCAAATAATAATTATTTATAACAAATAAATATTTATTTGGTTCAAGTCAAGTAGTTCATTATATACTGGAATCAAACAATTTTTTTCAGTGCACCATAAATATTATAATTATTACAACATATTTGGAATTAAGAGTGATTGTAATTAATATTGTTCATAACTATATTGATTATAACAATAGCAATATTACTAATAATAATAATATAATTGAATAAAAACAATTTTCTTTCGATGTATAAAAAAGAAAACAGAATATAATAGTTCTATAAAAATCTATTGAGCTATTATGCAATCTATTTATGGATATAAGGAAATATTAACTGCACAATAAAGGAGGGAGTCAACTTCGAAGAGTAGAGAGATGATTATGATGACGGTTCATTGTTCTCTGACGGTGTTAGAATATTTGCAATTAGTCATTGCAATAATTTTCACTATTAGACTCAAATTATTGTCTGTATATTTTATTATTAATAATAGAATTCACTG
This sequence comes from Leptopilina clavipes, assembly GCA_001855655.1. Lineage (NCBI taxonomy): Eukaryota > Metazoa > Arthropoda > Insecta > Hymenoptera > Figitidae > Leptopilina > Leptopilina clavipes. Next base: position 104,768 of record JUFY01020527.1, on the reverse strand, counting down.
TCAGAATTATCAATAATAAATGAATTTAAATAATGGAAAATTAAAACACCATAATAATTATTACACACGTGTGAGAACGATGATTAATTTCTTCACACACAAAAGATAGTTGTAGAAAAACAAAACTCTCGTTTTCGGCTACACACATTCTTTTGTCAATATATATATGTGTGTGTGAAAACGTGGGATAATCGAGTTAAAAGCACAAAGAAAGGATAGATCATATCTGATTATCGCCCTTATCAAAAATCGAATAATCCATTTTCACTCAACTTTATTATTATTTCCTTCTCGCAATTGACAAGAATATTATTCGATTCCCATTTTTTTAAGAAAGTAAAAAAGCGATTTTTTTTTATAAATTATTAATCTTATCAATAGAATTTCCAATGCGAGAAAAAATTTTTTTTTTTACTGTTTAGTTTATAATAAAAAATGGCAATTATGGAAAAATATTCAGACTAATGATATAGAGGTAGTAAAAATTTATCAGAATAAAAAATGAATGAATCGAAAAACAATTAGACGATAATTGATAGGTAATATATAACTCTGCTGTACACGTAATTTCCCTTAAGCCACGCGGGATTCAATTTATTGACAGATGTTAACTGTCATTTCTAATTGCTAATCGCGATGCGTAGGTGATTTTATGAAACGATTGCTTTATTAGGCAACATATCGTGAAAATAATTGTGACACGTCCTTTTATAAAACAATAGGGGGAGTGAAGCAATAACTTGACAACAAACGCCCACATTAAATTTTACATTAAATCATGAGGAGAAAAAAGGAAAATGTTTCTAAACTTTTCAATATCTGCTATATTTTTGCCCATATGTACAAAGAATTAAAAATTCCCTACTTGTTTCTCTTTCAAATTTTAGCAGAGTAATTTTTTCTTTTCAAAATTCCTAAAAAGGAAAAAAACAATTTCAACAATTGCTTCTTTTTAGAAAAAACAGTTTTCAATTTCCCGAACTAAAAGAAAATGTTTCCAAATATACAATGGATGAAATACAGAGAAATGTGGAAAAAAATTTCGCATGCAACGTTTTCTTTTATGAAGAGCTACTACAATTCAGAAAATAACGAGTTGGATCATAAAATTTTGAATTCTGCTTTTGCTGCAATTATTTAAAAAAAAAAATGGATATATTGGATTGAAAATTCTCATATAATAAGAATTTGAGAAATGAATACCATCAGGTAATATCAGATTCAATCTCCTTCAGGAACATGTTTGCGCACATGAATCATAAAATTATCTCGAATTTTTTTCTCCTTTCTTCTGAGGAATAACAATGGAACGCATTTGCATCATCAACCGTAAAGTGTGCGTTAGTGTTAAGAGAGGATTTCCTTTGTCGTAACCTTGAAGAAAGAAGCTTAAGCATCAGGAGCCAAGAGAAAAAGTCGTAACTGTATCTTATTGCTTCTGTCTCACACTGCCGAAGGCTATACGGCATAGTGTAAGCAACTTCTCCTTTTTCCACTTTCGTAACATTTTTCAAAAAATTCCAATTCCAATACAAGTTATTCCAATGCAGAATTTAGTTTCACAAATTGAGAAACAATTCACAAGGATAATTAATCAATTAAAAAAATTATTAAAGAGGATCATTCAAACAATTGAATGCTTGTACTAAAATTCCCCCAAGTTATCCGTAAAACGAAGAGAAAAATATTGAACTACTAATCAGCTTAACTGTTATTTGACGATAATCAGAATCGATTATCTTCAAGGTTTGCAACTACAAGACTAATATACTGTTGACGGTATCAATACAGTAATAGCAATTACAACCGATTGTAATGAACTCAGTTTCTACCTGGAATTTGTCATCATTCATATGCTGAAATTATCAGTAATTGTTATCATAGTTTCAGGAACAATAAGATATGTTCCTAAAATCTAATACTCTGATCATCAAACAGTTGTTGTCCTAAATTCTCAAATTCGGAATTTAAAAACTTTTATTCTTATTGCAGATGGCTACAGTTCATTAAAATCTGTATTATTTGCTAATGCTACTAATTCTCATACTACTGGAGAAGGAATACCGTCAAATAGAATTCAAAATTTAGAAGCATATCTTATTCTTAATGCAGTTAATTTATTCTAATCCGTGGTATTTGCTAATACTACTGATACTCTTGATAATGGAGAATGAATACCATCAAACAGAATTCAAAATTTAGGAGCATATCTTATTCTTAATGCAGATAACTTCAGTTAATTCTAATCCGTAGTATTTGCTAATGTTACTGATTCTCTTGATACTAAAGAAGAAATACCATCAAACAGAATTCAAAATTTAGAAGCATATCTTATTCTTAATGCAGTTAATTTATTCTAATCCGTGGTATTTGCTAATGCTACTGACACTCTTGATACTGGAGAATGAATACCATCAAACAGAATTCAAAATTTAGGAGCATATCTTATTCTTAATGCAAATAACTTCAAATAATTCTAATCCGTAGTATTTGCTAATGTTACTGATTCTCTTGATACTAAAGAAGAAATACCATCAAACGGAATTCAAAATTTAGGAGCATATCATATTCTTAATGCAGATGACTTCAGTAAATTCTAATCTGTACTATTAGATTTTGCTACTGAAGAAGAAATACCATCAAACGGAATTCAAAATTTAAGAGCATATCATATTCTTAATGCAGATGACTAAAGTTAATTCTAATCCGTAGTATTTGCTAATGTTACTGATTCCCTCGATACTAAAGAAGAAATACCATCAAACGGAATTCAAAATTTAGGAGCATATCTTATTCTTAATGCAGATAACTTCAGTTAATTCTAATCCGTAGTATTTGCTAATGTTACTGATTCTCTCGATACTAAAGAAGAAATACCATCAAACGGAATTCAAAATTTAGGAGCATATCTTATTCCCATTATACAGATGGCTACAATTAATTACAATCAGCAGTGATTGTTACTGTTATTGATCCGTTAGAAAGAGGAAATAACAGAATTCAGAACACCATATTTTTACCGTTTCTGAAAATGAGTGACATAAAGTAATGCTAATTTCAGACTGGAAAGCAGTTATGACCACTGATTAAAATCAACTGTAGTCATCATATTACCTATATCATATTCATTTTCAGAATAAAAAGCAAATTTAAACTGTTTCATGTTTATTGCAATGGATTAAAAACCACACGTATCATTAAATGAAACATGAATGCCTCATTTGTCGTGGGAATAATATCTATACCGAGAAACAAAGAGAAGAATGTTGCTAGTGCACATATTGGCATATTTGAATCACATTTGTTAACATGAACAATTGAAGACCTTGAAATTGAAAGTTTAAGTCGTTTTAATTAAAGCAAAAGAGAGCCGTGTGACAAAAGGCATGAAGACACTAATATTTTCAAGAGAAGTCGTATACATGATAAAAAAAAAACTTGGCCACTGCTGGAGAAAATGACTTTCGCCATCACATTTAATGTGTTCAAAGTTCTGAAAAGATGTGTATCAAATTGTCAATTTAATATCTAATTCCATAAAAGCGTATCATTAATATCAATCTCAGTGCACAAGATTACACCCGCAAAACAATTTAAAGTCGTTATTTGTAAAAATCTTTTCGAACTCTCTCGAGAGGAGGTCTTTATCATTTATGATCCCAATTTTATTTAACGAGACTCTTTTTTTTCAAATCTTGCCTTTTCTCTAAGAAACATCTAATTTATATAAGAGTTCGGTCACTTGGTGTGTCTTTCACTTTCTCAAACTAGTGAAAGTAAATGGACAAGTACAGCACAAGTTAACTCGATGTATTATAATACCCTACAGGATAGCGAAAAGCGATTCAAAGAAACTCGTTCTCGCGTAAGCAATAACTCGGATTAAGTTCAGTTTCCATCAATTACAATTTCTCCCTAGATCCGATTAATCTCCAAAATGTAAATACACGGAATATTTCTAAAAGCTTTACTCACATGGAACTTCTTATTCGAATATGGATTATAGATAATATTTCATCAAAAGGAAGATGAAGATAATCTTTATTTGTTGAGGAAAGTAAATAATTCCTGATCAATAGAAAAAAGATTATATCATTCAATAAAGGAAGATGAAGACAAGGGAAAAATTAATATTTGCTCCTATCGAAAATGTCGCACATAAAACATTTTCACAGCATGTGAAAATTGTCTATTTGAAAAGTAATCAACTTTACTGATCGTAATCACATTATCACCATTTTTAGAATTGTGTCTAAATTCTAAAATAACCGAACGTAAAATTGACATTCTAAACGGATACAAGATACAATTTTTATATCTTTCTCTATCTGAAGAACAAAAGATAACCAAATTCGGAGATATAATTTGGAAATTTCGGTTTAAATATATGTAGGAAATGTAATATTGTAGAATAAAATGTAAGATCTGTAAAATCGACTGCTGAATTTTTCTCTTTTTTCATTCTCTGTAACACGTTGCTTTGGTTAATGAAGAAAAATAATCACTACCGCTGAATGTAAATTATAAATACATTGAGTAATACTTCACAATTATTATGGAATGGTGACACAAGTGAAAATTACCAATGTAATAATTAGAAAAGATTTCTTTGAAAGGTCCACAATTATCTTTCAAATCTAGAATCCAAACAAAAAAAAAAACCTACATCGCAAGTAATTACATACTTGTATTCAAATAAGTATATTTATTGCATTACTTCTCAATGGTAGAATATCAGATAATTCTTCAGTCTAAAAAAAATCCCGTCTATTGGAATAACTGGAACGTTTAACGTTACAACGGTATGTTCCATCTGCTAAATCGATTTTAACTATTTATGATTAAACTTCATCAAATTTTAATGCCACTGTATGAAAAATAATTCTGATCTATTTAATAAATCGTCCTTTTATCCCATTTTCTTGGAAAGTTTCAAAAAATTCTCCATTTCTATAGTTCGAAACGACGCAGCACTTTGAATTAATTGCTCCACTAATTCAAAAAAGGAAAAAGAAATTCTCGAACTTTCCCCCCCGCTCATAAGTTTAAGGAATCTTTAGTGCGGTACTATATAGCTTCAGTGTAACTTCAATGCTCTTATCTTGCTTGTTTGCCTTTCCGCGCCTACGACGCCCGCAGGCTGCGGCACCAGCCATTTTATGCTCTACATAATCCAGCCACTGGAGGAATTATTATCGTGTGCCCTAAAATGCACTGTCTTACTTTTTTCGATGATCTATATCAAACGTTACACAATTTCTTCTATTTTCTCACACACAGACACAGCACCAAAAACTTTTATCCTTTTACAGATGCATATACGTCAAAATAAATCCTTATTTGATGATTTTCTGTGGCACAACATTCAATTTACGGATTAACATTGCTAATTAAAGACTATATTTTCACTGTCAAAAGGGAAAAATTTGTGAATCTTTGTTCGATCGATTGATCGATCCCTCCGTTCTTTTTTTCAAACGGGATCTCTTCGATCAGTCAGTTATTAACTGCGGATGGACGCGAACTGACATGCGGTGTAGCCGCGCGAAGAAAGGCGCGGGAGTCTCCAACTCTTGATTCCATTGGAGTGGGAAGAACCGAAAGTAGTACCCAAGTAGTAGACACCCAGTGTATATGCATATAGTCCCGTGTCAAGAAATTGGCTCACGGTATACATATTCACAAAATATATTTATTTGCCCGAAATGAAATATTTCGCCATAAAAGGATTAAAAAAATACATGAAAATATACAAAATTGGATGTAAGTCTCCCCAATGTACCAAAATTCCCAAGTTTCTTTATAGCATTAAAAAGAAAATCACATCATCCAAAAAGAAAAAACCAACATTGACAAAAATATTGCCAAATATTTCAATTTCGCCGCAAATTTCAGTAAAAATTTTCTGTCATTCGTTTTCGAAATTTTGAAGGAAAAAAAAATTTCCCAACCATTGTAACAAACTCTATTCTTCACGGTGCACTGATTTCTATCCTGTATACGACATGTCTCAAAACGTATACGTACTGGACAAACGGTAAAATAATAATAATAATGCAACTTACGAACTCCCCAAGCTTGTAAAACATTTCCATAGATAATACTGCGACTTACCTAGAACAAAAAGAATTTTTTTTTTTAATTAGGATTTTAAGAAAACAATTTCAAATTTTTTATCAAATTGAAAAGAAACAAAATAGTTTGCACAAAATTCAAGAAACGGGAAAAATTATCACATAAAAAAAGATGAAAAGATTAAAAGATATAGGTATTAAAAATGAAAAAGAGGAAAATTCAAAATTAGACAGAATCAATCAATAAACAATCAATATTGATGATTGTTTGCATTTAGAATTAATTTTCCGCTACATTTATAGACATACGTATAAGGAAAACTAAGACAGCGAAACGAATTTCTAGGTGCAGTTGAATCTCATTCCGTATTAAACGGGCTTATAGCATTTACCGGAAATCACATTGTTGATGATGCTCTATTGTCTCCGACATCACGCCTGAGCGATGTTCAGGGACAAAATATATAATGTTTATACCATATTGTATGTTTTAGTAGTTTACAGTCTTGTCTAGAAAGGGCTATGCCAACTATATAGAAAAATGGGGGGGGATTTGTAATACAATTTCAATCCGGTCATATCCAGTTAGAGGAAAATTGTTCCAAACCAACTCCATCCAACTAAATATTTGCTTTTTTTCTTTCTTTGTTACCAAAGGTCGAATTTTGTTTAGTAAAATATCTGTTTAGTAAAATATATTTTGTTTAATAAAATAAGTGGTAAAAATTGAAAAATACAGATATTTGGCAAATGATCGATGAATTAAAATGTGACAAATATTTAAGAATTTTGGAACTTCAATTTTCTTTTGGTCTTCAATAGTCTTGTCAGTGATTAATTATTTATATTACCATTCCTCAATTCCCTATAAACGACTATATTCTTGTCAATAGACTTATTATCAGTTTTAGAAATATGTGTACGATCAATATCATGGTACCATGGTTTTAATCTTTACGCTCTTACGGACAACATAACGGATTTCCAACCAATGAGGTCGGATGGGAAAATACTAACCTTGTTCGCTTTTATTTAAAGATGAAACCGATTATTAATCACAATACAAAAACGTCCTTGAATTATTTACTAAAAACTTTTACACTAATATATATGCTTCTGTTTCTCCAAATTTATAGACATCAGGATCATTCGCATCAAGTTCTTACATATTGTTTCAAGAAAATGATTCGATATTTCCCAGTAAAATCTGGTCCATTGTTTCTTTTTTACAATATGATGATGATGATGATGATAAAAATTAATACGGATGATTTGAATAATTTTTTCATGTTCCATCTTTAAAGGGTTTGAAAATAGCAGAGGAAATCCTTTTGTCTTATTTACGGAAAGGAAAAAAATGACAAATAACGGATAGTAAAGCAGATGCAACGTGTGTTCTAATGAACTTTAAAGTTTGGTGGATGTAACTCAAGGAAGATATCGATAAAGTAGCGGGCAAATACTTCATCAAGGTAATCGCGATGTTCCGCTTGATTCCTGTAACAGTCACGGAGGCGGATGGATAAAAAAAGACTTCCGGTATACTAGGAGAGAAGTGCGGTCAATGGCTCGCAAAGTGCACGTACTCGATGACCTCCCTCTCTATAGTTGCTAATAGGAGATGCACTTTAACGACGAAATTCCGACCATTAGCAATCCACAAGAGGAGAAATGAAGGCTAGATGTATACCGGTACCCGCGGTGCATGGCATTTCGTAATATTTCCAACTAAAATGTCGTTGCACAACAACTATACGGCTCTCCTGCAGATAATGAAGTAAAGTATAGCGAAGTGAAAGGCGACGACGAGTTTATCGTGAAGGGTTATATACTAATGTTAGAACATCTATTCCATACTTTTCTGTACATATATGTACAATCATAGTTCTAAACCAGTAACACATTGCGCTTACGCATGCACCGAAACGTGAAACACGGAAACACTACTTGGATAGTCATAAACAGAAGATATGTATCTAATAATGTTTAATATCATTTTAATGACCTACTCTTCGCCATTCTCGTCAGAATCCCCAAGTAAATCCTAATTACAGGACCCCAAATTTATTACATCATCAATTATATCAACAACTTGTGTTCCATATTAGGTCATAGGTATTATAATCAATTATTTCAACCAGCAATCAAAATTATTATTTCTGGTACCGCCATCTTCAGTGTCTGCGATGAAATTGAAAGTTGTTGGTATTAAAAGTCCTTTCAAATGTCGCTTTGGCATTTGACGAGGTCACAACAGTGCAAACGACAACATTTATCAAACCAATATACAGTTTTGATACATTTATACTATTTCACCTAACCCAATATTTTCGATTTACTCAATTTACAACAATGATGACGATAAACTTGCGTCCATGTACATAATGCATCAGACAAATTTCATTAAACTTTGATACACAAGACGGTAGACTGTGATTAGATCATGTCCTGGTCGATTCTGTTGGTAAAGTTATAAACTCTCTCTCTCCACTTTAACTTAATAATTGAGTGATCGTTATTATTTTGAAACTCGAATACAACAGACAAGAAATAAAATATTCTCAACTATCTAGAAAGGATGTAATGCCAGAGAGGAAGAGATTGTATTGCAAGGCTATGTAGCTGCGATTATATATTACATATTAAATTGTCGACACATTCATTCTTCTCCGGTAGCTTTGACAAACTTTTCCTGTTATTGACCACACAGGAAACGTAATATAATATACACAAAAAGTACATTATGCGGAAGAATTTAAGTAGGCTATAATTTTCAATAAAGCAGACATTATCCGTGTAATGTGATTTTGTATTATTACACACGTGAAACATTGTTTCCGATTAGCAATGCCGCTAATTATTAATAATAACTGTTACCAATTCACAATATCCTTAATATCCCATTTAAAGTTGTGAATTGGAATAATCATTAAATAATACCATACAACATTTTGGATCTTATAAAGCAGAATTGCAAACTTCAGATTTTGTACAAATGCAACAGATTTGATCAATTACTGGTTTCAAATACCATACCTAAGAATCTTTTTACCTGATCCAAAATCTGTTTTTGAATAAAGGACAAATCCGAAATGCGTACAAAACAATCCAAAATCAGTTTTGAATAAAGGAAATAAATCCGAATAAATAAATCCAAAATGAGTACGTATCCGAAATATTTCGGGTTTTGCAAATGTTTGCCAAAAGATTCCTACCAAAAGAACTATTGGAACTCCTAAAGTTACTATTGGAACTCACTTGTAATTAAGATTTTTGACCTAAACTAAATCCAGATTGTTGCCAAATACCGAATTTCTTGCACAAAGATGTCAAATTATGCCATACTCCTTTTGGATTTAGATTTTTACCAGAAAAAATTCGGAAAATAGAAGACAATGTTGCAGATTATTAATACCAAACTATTGATTTCTGATGGACTAATTCGAAACAAATCCGTAAAATTTGTAAATTAGTCCAAAATCTGAACCAAGGTAAAGCTGATGTATAAATTAGGAATAATATCGTAAAAAAAATCGTAAAATTAGATTTCCAAAAACAGATCTTTTAGATTAATGTCAATTACTTGAAAATAGGAGTATTAAAATCATCTTTTTCAATATAAGCTTCGCCGTTGTCAGAGAAACGATGCGTCACAAAGGAATTTAATCTGGTACCTTTCATTTGCATGAATTTTCTACGAGGTGAAATCCGGTTTAAAGATCAACATATATACCTTTATACTAATTCATTATTAAATTCTAAACTTCTCACCTTCTCTCACAAAGTTTAAAGCTCCTTTAATCGATTATATACTCATGTCCGTATACATTTTCCCATAAGCAATTAATTAAAATCGTTAAATTCTAAATTTACGAAATAATCAATGTTCATTTTCATTAAACCTACAGGTTAAACAGTCAAGTAGAAACAAAATGAACAATAATGTTGTCAGGAAAATTAAACTCACATTAGCAGAATATAATACTGAATCAATAAATGTTTCTGTCATGTCAGAATATTTTCTACAATATATAGATATAAAAATATGAGATAATTTTCAGAGATCTGCCATCTTGCCATCTAATAGGTAAAGTACTTTGAAAATAGAGATTATTGAACTATTCAACTTACCTCTTTTGATTTAAGAGACCGGTTGATGTTAATATTATTGTTGTTTATATGATTATTGTTCACATTATTACTAAAGCTAATGGAATTATTATTACTGGCATGATGATGAGAATTATAGTTCTTGTAATGTTTATGAAGAACCATAGCGGCAAACATTTTTTTATTTATTTATATCTACACTTTCTTTGATAAAACCGCGAGATGATGAAACAAAAAAACTAAATCGTTTAATTAGAAGTCATATTAGTAACTCCTCACTTGATTTTCCTATATACAAGTAAAATGGGGAGAAAAAAAACATCCACATTTATTAAAAACACTTTTTTTGTACAATATTTTCCACAAGTATATAAAGATTTTTACTTTCTAACAACGTCAACAGGTTAATGCTTTTCCTCCGGAAATCGAAAAAAATATCACCGCGCACTGTAACTATAAATTAGAGAGACAATTTTTCAAAAGAAGAATATGATCAGCGACCTGTTTAATAATCACCTAAAACCCACTTTGGAAAGTAGAAACTGACGACTATTTATTTTTCTTTTTCGGTAAAAGGAAATAACTTTCCTAAACGCTTATTTCCAATATATAAATATACAAATGGTATTTAAAATTATTAATGAAAAGATCAAAACAAACGGACAAAGCCGAATATGATTGAATTTTCCCGAATCGAAATGTTGACAAGAATTTTACAAATATAATTGCCATTTTTTTTTTTTGTAAACCAAAGTAGCCTGTTAAATTGCTCTTTACAAAAAAACTAAAACCTGGTTTATTTACACCTTTTCGGAATTTTTACTCTGAACTGATTTTAAAATTGCGATTTTTTTTCATTTACCTCTTCTGAGTTATTTTTCACTAAATTTGGATTTAAACAAGGACAAAAAAAACGTATTTTTAATGTCTCAAGTTTTTGCTGCTGTAAAAATAAAAATTTCTTCAGCAGTAAAGAAACGTATTTAAGAGTACCATATTTGTGTACAGCTTGCAAGAGAGAGAGAGAGAGAGAGAGAGAGAGATACGTGTAAAAAAACCATTTACGTAACTGTTTCACTTATATTCATGTATTTATATACAAACTCAAAATATACGACTGCAGTATATCATTGCACATATGTGTGCGATGCAAAACACCCGTTATAATTATTATACACAAACAGGAACATATTTCAACTATTTATTAAAATAAGAAAGTTTTCTTTCTTTTTTTTTTTTGTTTAAAGCAAAATTATTAAACAAAATTTTTAAATATGCTGCGCTCGTTTAGAAAAGCCGCACAGATTTAAAATCAAGCAAGCAAATAAATAATATAATTTTTTACCAAACATTTTTTTTTCTATTGTAAGCCCGTATATTATTTAAATAAATAAATGAGTAAATAAATGAGTAAATAAAAGAATATATAAATGAATAAATAAATGAATAAATAAATGAATAAATAAATGAATAAATAAATAAATAAATGAATAAATAAATGAGTAATTAAATGAATAAATAAATGAATAAATAAATGAGTAATTAAATGAATAAACAAATGAATAAATAAATGAGTAATTAAATAACTAATAAATAAGTAAATAAAATAAATAATAATAAATAAAAATAAAAAAAACTAATAATAAAAAAATGAACATTTTTTGTTGTTGAATTAATTCGAAAAATTTGGAATTTCTCTGAATAAAAAAAAGACCAACAAAATAAAATATGGGACAGACCGGAATTGATCAAGCTTTCTCAATAACTGTACGACAAGTCTCAATGAATATATGTCTAATTCAAACGTGTTTCTATTCATAGTTAGCACCGACATCATCACGTCAGTGTGGCAAAGGGATTTCTGTAGACCAGTTTTCATGAATCCTATCGTAGAATAACAGTACTGAATGTCACAATAAGCTAGTCTATTATCGACAGACGTTACGTGTCAGTCGAACCTCGTGTGTGAATAATACTCACAAGCACGTGTTGCACTCTATTTTTTTTTTTATGTCTCTCTTCTTTTTTTTTAATACTCAGAAACATCGATTTCAATTCCATACGTATATCGGATTAAAAAAAGGAGAGAATTTTTTTTATGGTTTAATAATGCAACAGATACCTGACCTATTTGCAATTTTTCAAAATATGAAATATTTACATGTAGTAAATGGTTTAAAAAAAAAAATTTTTTATGCATTAATAACAGAAATAAAACACGAGTTGGAATATTTTATTTTCTAGTAATGATACATTAGGATTTTATGGATTATAGTTATTTGCAGAAAATAGAAAATTTGTTTTTTGGAAAATTAAATGTTTATGTGAAATGAAATCATCTTGCACTGAAAAAAAATTTTTCCAGTAACTATACTGCGGAAAATATTTTTTTAACAAACTAATTTTTATTTGAAGGAAATAAAAATTATTTAGGGATTAATTTATTAGTATTATTATTATTATTATTATTAATTATATATTAATTAATTACATATAGGTTATGGAATAGAATATTGAATAGAATAATAAATAAATAAAATAAATAAAAAGACAGTAGAATTTTTTTTTCGCACAGGTAGACAAGTGATTGAAAAATTAATTTTGTAATTATTAAAATAGTTCATCACATTATATTCTTAACATAATCTATATTAGTTTTGATATTTCAATTAGAGAGATTGATAAGTTCAATAGGATTTCACTTTTCCCATGACAGCTATTCAATAAGTTTCCAACAACTATGCGAAAATAGATTCCTTCAATTCTCTAAATTATTGCATCTCTCCATCTCTCTTTGTAATAAATCTTTAAGTCCTTAAATTCATCCCATAAAATCAATAAAGCTTTATTATTAATTTACAAAATAAAATATAATTTCTCTCTCTCTCTCTCTCTCTTTCTCTCTCAAAAAAACGTTCCTTTTTAGTTCACATTTTTGATTATTGAATTTTCAGCATATAAATAATAGATTTCTTAAACTGAATTCTTCCGTATAACATAATAAGATTATTCTCTTAAATTTTTAATCTGAAAATCGATTGTTTCGCCAAAAATAAAATGAATGGGGCAAATAAACTCAGAAATGACAGTAACGATAGTTTCTTTTTTGCTCTCTTTCTCTATATCGGTGAATTCTTAAAAAAAAGACTTACAACATAATCTTGTTTTTAACATCCAATTTACTTTGGTTTACAAACGTAATAACAAACATAAAAAAATTTATTTAATTCAAATAATCAGATTCTTGACTTACAAATAAATATTTAATATTGTAACAAATAATTTTACAATATGAAATAAATAATTTATTGTATAAATATTAAATAATTTATTCTATCAAATAATTATTATTTCAGTCAATTGTAAGGTATTTGTTTCAAACACAGAAATTATTGATTCGAATACAATTTTATTTTATACAAAAAAAAAAAAGAAAATTATTTCAGATAAAAAATTGTTTCTTTCAAGTGTAAATATTTACATTATCGATAATATCAAGATTATTTGATACAAATAATTTTTTTTAGTGTTGTGACATATATTTAAATAATTAATTAATAAATAATAGTCATTATACAAATACCAGTAGGTAAATATATAGTTATAATATTTAATTAGAAAATATTTAAAAAGAATAAAATTTTTTTAAAATAAAATTTGTCAATGTTTGTATAAAGTTTTGTAAAAGAATTTTAAAATTAATTTACTTTTTAACAAAAGATTTTTTAGTATTGTTTTTTTTTTCTTTTTTTTTTGAATTTATAATTTTGACTACACGCGTATTTTCAATTTACTTACAGGATTTGTTACACCGACGGGTATATGTTTAATCTTCTATAAACCAATTTGTATAATCATCAGATTGACCCAGAAATTCAATTAATTTAATTAATAAAATCAAATTGTAACAATTCGACAAAAAAAATAAAATAAAAAAGTTACACAAAGCTGTAAAAGGATTTTTATTTAAATTTTACAGTAATTTAAAAATAAATTATTCGATTCAAATAAAAATTACTTGACTTATCAAAAAAATAATTATTTTTTGTTACAAAAAATTAAATCACAAAGACACCTTAAAACTATTTTTTCTTCTTATATTACAATATATAATTTTTGTAACGAGCATAATTAGATTTGAGTCAATTAAATGGCATTTGTTTCAAATAGAAAAATTATTGATTCGAATATAAATATATTTGACTCAAATAAAAATTATTTTAATATTTATTTAATAATTATAATGAGCAGCCGATCATTCGAACCGAGTAAATTTTTTTCTTAAGCGTATAAATATAAATATATAAATATTTATATTTAAAATAATAATAAATAA
>JUFY01020527.1:54582-90228 GCA_001855655.1 Leptopilina clavipes | reverse complement strand
ATAAATAAATTTATTTAATAAATAATAAATTTAATAAATTTAATAAATTTATTTGCTTAATATTTAAAAATAAATACTGTAATGATAAATTTGAATTAAATTATTAAAATAAAAAATATAAATTATAATCTGAACTAATTAAAAACTTAAGTATAAAAAAAACTTTTTTTTTTGTTTCTTTCATTGAATTGTTTACAATTTGATTTGACCTTCAATTTTCAATTTATATAAAGTAGTTGGTATCTAACAATCTCATCAAAAGTCTATAAGTTGGATTGATTTTATGAAACGTGGATTTATTTTCTAATTATCATTATTTTTTTTTTTTACTACTTTACCACTTTTACTACATTACTTTTAAACAAGTTTTTCCTAATTTATTTTTAAAACTTCTTTGAGGATAATATCCCAAACGAAAAGATTATTGACAAATATATTGTAAATAACATAATTATATTAAAATAAACTGTATAAAATAATAATTTCAAACTAAACGGAGATATCGCTGCAGGAGCATTAGCGGTTAAAGAAACGCAGACACGCAACAAAATCCAAAAAAAAAAATATATATATATTTTTATTATGTTGGTAAATAAAATTTTTTACGAACTCAATTTTACTTCCACAATTTAATGATAACAAATTAACTAAATTAATTTAATTATAATTGTGCCAAAACACGTACACAGTGATTCGAAAAAAAAATTAATAAAACTCTATCCAATTTATATCGAAAACTGTATAAAAGAACATTTAAAAAGTAAAAAAAAATTAATTCTTTCATTAATTTTTATTTATGCTACTTTCTAAATTACACTGTATCAATAAAAAAATATTCTTCAATTAATATAGATTATTAAAAATATTAAGTAATACCTTATTTTGCCAAAATAAAATAGAGAATCATTTAAAAAATACATTAAAAAAAAATTAATAAATTAACTAAATCAAAAATATTAAATATTACAATTTTTTTTAAATAAAATAATCATTAATTTAAGCATTTCCTGTTGACGTTTACACCTTTTACTAATAATATTTAATTGAAAATTATTACTAACGATTTAGATTATTATTATTATTTTTACTATTATTATTATTATTATTGTTATTATTATTATTATTATTGTTGTTGTTGTTATTGTTATTATATGGAAAAATTATTTGTAAGAATAGACAAGTTTATACGCGAATAAAATGAAAAAGTGAACGATGCAAGAGAGCAGGAAGTAATTCCGAGTTAACATGCAGGTAAACCGCGGCGGATCGACTGGAGAATCTTCTTGTGAGAAACCATGCAAGGGATGGTAGAGTCGCGCCGCCGCCGATTTTCTCACACACACACACAACGCGCACATGTACACATAAACCCCCCCGCGACAGTCAGTTCATCCCTTTCGTGGGTTCCCATGTATCTATACGTATATAAAACTATCCAATCCAACATAATACCACGTGGATCATGTGGAAGGGGTGTCTGCTTCTAGAATTACTTCTTCCATGGAAGAGAGATAAAAAGCTTTTTCACCCCCAAAAGACGCGCGGTATAAAAGTTCAAGCAACTCTCTGTTTCTTCCAAAAAAGAAAACCTTGAGAAAGAGAGTTTTAGGGTTCGATATCTAAACGGACAAGGGACATAAATCTACAATTTTGCGACATATAAAGAATAATAATGATTAACTAATATCAAAAAATAAATAAAAAAAAACAAATAAAAATCTTCCAGGAAAATTACAAATATAATTTCAATTTTTCTTTTTTCGGACTCTGACAATATTTTAGCACTGAAAAAAAATTTATTTTATTCAAATAATGGAATTACTTGACTATTAACCAAATAAATATTTACTTGAACCAAATAATTTTTATTTCATTCAAATAAGTTGTAAGTGAAATAATAATTTCTGTGTATTTGAAGCAAATACCATTTAATTGAATCAAATAAAAATTATTTGGTTCAAAATCATTTGCTTTAAGTAATGTATTTATTTGATAATAATCAAGTAATTCATTATTTGAATCAAATAAATTTTTTTTAAATTGTCAGTTTCAGAGAAGAAAAATTGAAATTATATTTTTAATTTTTCAGAATGATTTTTATTTTTTTATTTTGTAATAAAAAATTACAAACAAAATTTGCCTCTTTTTTCCCCCTGCAGAGTTAAACTTAAAATTCAGATCCGTTATTTTCCTTCAATATCCCGGCATTGATTTGGGTTTGAGAAAAAAACAAAAAAAAAAAAACATCGGCGAATGAAGAATTAAGCGGATTGGTATGTGGCGATAAAACGGCACGCGCTTCCAACAGTGGACAAGAAGAATATACCTATATATAGAACTACATACAGATATATATATATATTTTCAACTGCCGACACAGGAGCAACGGTATATTCTTTAAGAAGATTTCCCATTGACTCAAATTCCTTCATAGAGTCGAGTATCACAGAGAGTCAACGGATTTCATATTATATATTACGAATTTGCATACATTCATCTTCACAGTTTGTCTCTATTCATAAAATATTTCAATCACCTTCGTTGAAGGGAAGAAATTTCAAAAAATATCAGAGGAAATCTCATATAGAGAAACTAAATTTCTTCTTATTTTTCTTTTTTCAAATTGAAACGAAAGAGGAATAAAGAAATGTAAATAAAAAATTTTTTACTGACATTTAGCTAAATTTAAATTCAATTAATTAAAAATTTAGTTAAATTTAAGTTCAATTAATTAAAAGTTCAATTAAATGAAAATTCAATTAAATGAAAATTTGGATCTATAGAATTTTCGTTCAGTTTCATTTTATAAAATGTGAATTCAATTTTTATTTTGAAAATTCCGAAAGCGATGATTAAGAAAAAGAATTTTAAAATACAATTTAAAATTCAGAGTTATTTTTCGCAATAACTTAACAATAATTATTCTTCGAAGTAAACTACTAACAAAATTAACCCTATTCATTCATGTGTGCTGCAGTACTAAGGATATGTTCTTACATAAGTCATACATATTGTCACTTAGGCCGAACTCTTACGTATTCGGAAGCTATGGGAGAATCGACCTAAGCATCAAATCTTATGTAAGTTCTTAGCAAGTCAGCATTTATTAATTAATACTTATCTCAAACTTATTATTCTCCATTCTAGATTATATTTTCATCGTATTTTATAATAATATTGTGTCAATTTTCCTTTCCCCTTTTTGTTGTTTACAAATTTTTCACAAAAAAAAAAAATATTAAAAATTCTAGTGCGTGACAGTGAAAAAACATTCAATACAATTTCTTTTCAAGAGCATACACTATTTTTAAGGTTTCAAAAGATAAAAACAACTTCCGCTAATTATTACTAGGTGCTTCTTTTGTCGAAACTATTTCAATTCTTTCAATTCTTTCAAATGGGTTTCTTTTTAATTGTCACGTTATTTTTACTTTTCATTTTAAATTATATATTTTTATTTATAAATATACTATATACTGAAAAAACTAATTATTTACTTGTATTGAAATTATTGCTGAATTATTTTTAAATTAAATTTATCAAAATTCGAATAAATTTGATTTAATTCGCGAGAAATATTTGTTTAATAAAAATAAATTATAATCCAAGAATGTTTAATTTAATTAATTCAATAAAATTTTATTGAAAATTTTTCTCACTGTCTTCCTTGATTATAAGATCATAAAACTAAGTAAATTACCCAACAAACTTTCCTTATTGTGAAAATATATTATTCATTATGTAAAAAGTGTGTAATTTTTCAAAATTCATTTACAATAAGTAGTACTGAATGTCAAAAATAAGAAATTGAAATTTAATATACAAACATAGGAACGTGTAACTTATAATCATTTATATACTAATTGTCTGTGTCAAAATGTGAGAGGAAGAGTTAATAATTAATATGTATACATAGTTAACGAGTGTAGGCTGGAAGAAACACTGATTGATACAATAGAGAAATGCTTTTTTTCTCTTTATGTTGTGAAATAAATGAACAGCGATTAGCCACCTATTATTAAAGGCATAGTTTTTTTCTCAATAAAAAAAAGCTTTCAAAGTTAAAAAGAATAAAAAAAATTCCTACCACATGTAAGAATTAAAATCAATTCTGGTATAAAAAATGTAATTAAAAAATTAACCCTAAACGAAACTATTTTCTTTCTTCAAATACTGGAAACAAATTATAGAAAACAATTTTTGTCTTTTACTTTGTTCCTTATTCATTAAAAATACAACCAAGTAACGATTTTTAAACATCGTTGCTTTCTGTGAATAATTTTATGTATCGAAAAAATTGTTAAAACATTTTCGTGGGAAAATTCTCAACTCTATGAAAAATGAATAAAAAATTTCAAAAGTCCTAGAATCTTAAAACCTTGAGAAATAGGGCATCTACGTCACAAAGATGTAAAGTACCAAAAAGAGAATTTATTTGGGAAGAATGAGGGATGAATGATCTCAAAGAATGACGTAAACACTATTGTATATATACCAGAGTAAATTCTTATCATTACGGGCTTCTTTAAATAATCTCTTATTGCGAAGCTAATAAGAAAAATAGACACAAGAATTAAAAATAAATAAGAACAAAAGTTGAAAAACCAGGAAAAAAAGAAGCATGGAATGTTAAAAGCGCATGAACGGTTGGCAACTTGTGCATCAGCAATGTAAGAGCCCTGAGGTTAGGTTAGAACTGCAGTTGACGATGGGTTTTTAAAGAATCGTAAAGATTTGGAAATTTTGCCCTGTTTTGAACAGCAATTTAAAGAATGCATTAAAGAAACATTTTATCGACTCACCTCGTTGAAGGCCATCTTCTTGATTTTATGTCCGGACTCACGGCTGCTTCCGGCACCTCCTTGTCCCACCGCTTCTTCCTTGTGAAAAAAATCCCTCCGTGTACAATGTTGAAAAAGTAACAGCAACAGCAGCTGATGACCGATTGATAGGACAGGCCAGGATCATGGATTGAATGCACTTTACTTTAGCACACTACACACTCACGATAGGCCTGTCTGCCAAGCAGCCCTCTGCGACACACATACGTCACGAGAGCAGCACCTTGACCCCCGATACAAGCAGTCTCACCGGTCGCGGTTCAGAGTCTTCCTCCTCACGTAAGCGAGCCACATCCCCCGCGCGAAAACCCAACCGATCAGTCTGCTTGTGATTGTGCTCTCAAGATCAGGACGGAATAAAATCTGGCATTCCTCAGGTGGGACACCACACGAACCGAAACTTTTCAGGACCCAATTTGATTATTCAAAAAAATTGCAAGAATTTCACCAAGACACGCGTCTTACCTTTTGAATATTGCGAATTCATGAGAATAAATGTTACACGCGATCACTCACTTTATCATTGATTCCTCCTGCCCGGATTTTATTGCACTTTTTTATAACGATATTTATTTCGGACATTAACTGATCTGCAAACAGAGAAGCGCCATCTTGGCCTATGACATGAACATATGTAGATAGTGATCTTGCGAATAACATTGCGATGCCATCTTCTGTTAGTTGAACGAACTAAAGCAGAAAGTTTTATTACCAACTACTGTACTGTTACCAACATAGCAGTTGCGCACGCGCAATTTTGAATTCACTAAGCGCGGAATATTTTAAATTTGAGAAAATTTTCAGATTCCTTGAAAATAATAATTAATAATATGCAAAATAAAAAAATATTGAAAGAAAAATTTTTTACGTGTAGATTTTCTCAATTGTAAATTATAATGAGGCGTGTTTATACTTTTTTTTTTTTGCTTTGTCAATAAAAGTTACAAAGAGCCATATTTATTTTATGACGCCACTACCGCCGGTGATAAATTGTCTTTTATGGATTAATAAAATTTGCTATGTATATATTGTGTTACTTTGTTGAAAAAGACTACATTTTATGGCAAGTTAATATATTTTATTATTATTTTTTATCAAACTAAATTTTTTATTATAAAAAAGTCGAAAAAAAATTTTGGAACCTTTTTTGAGGTTATGCTACTGTCACATTTTTCTTTCTATCGTATTTATTAATGAAAAATAATATCAAAGTCCCTGTAAAAATTATAATATATTACAAGGAATATATAAATTACAATTGTAATAAATAATGTTGATTTAAAATAGTATAATATAATGTCAAATATATGTAATACACTCTTTTAATATTTTGCTTTCTTACAGTGAAATTTGTGATTTTTACGTTTAATTAATCAATATAATGAATAACAAAGATTCTGACTTAAAAAATGAATTTAAACAAGGATTCAGTAAAATTTATAGCAATGAAGGAATGTCAAAGGAAGAATATATTTTACTCTATCGAAAAACGTTTGACATTTGCAATGTTAAAAGTGAAATAAATTACCAAGATAATCCACCAAGTACTGAATTTTATTTTAAAATAATAAATTTACTGGTTGATCATGTTATAACTTTACGTACGGTAAGTTTTTTTGTTTTCAATGTTATTTTTCTTTTTAATTAAGTATTTAATTTTATTACGATTTTCAAAATGAATTTAAAAATATCGCTTTTTTAATTACGAACAGAGAATTCAGAATTTAACAGGCGAGGATTTATTGAAAGAATATATCAAAGTATGGGAACAGTATCAATTTAGTTCGAAAGTTTTTAATGGCATTTGTTCTTATTTAAATCGTCTCTGGCAATCATTGGAAAAAATTAATGGAGAGGAAGGAATTTTTAATGCTTATAAAATGGCAATATATTGTTGGAAAAATCAGATCTTTTTTTATCTTCATAACAAAGTAACAACATGATATTAACTTTTTTTTTATATAATTTTATTACATATATTCATTTGATGTCGTTAATTGTAATTTAATTTTTGAATGAATTCTTCAGTTGACGCAAGTGATTCTTCAATTAATAGAGGACGATCGTAAGGGAAAATTGATTAATAAAGATCTCCTGAGAAATATTATAAATTGTTATTTGCAATTAGGATGGAAAATGGATGATACTCATGAAATTAAGATAGACATTACTATTTACAAAATTAATTTTGAACCAATTTTTTTAAAAGAAACGGAGAAATTTTATAAATTGGAAAGTGCAGAATTTTTACGGCACAATTCCCTCGTTGATTATATGAAAAAAATTGAAAATCAATTACAAGATGAAAAAAATCGTACAAGGACTTATTTACATTCATGTTCGTATGAGCCATTAATGAAACTTTGCATAAAAGTTTTAATTAAAGATTGGCAAAATATTTTTGATTCTGAATTTATCAATTTATTGAAAGCAGAAGATTGGGATTCTCTAAAATTAATGTTTGATTATCTCGCAAGAGTTGAGAATGGTTTTGATGCAATTTTTAAAATTTTTGAAGATTATATTAAAAAGGATGGTCTCATGGCAATAAGTAACATTCCAGATGCCGAGTCAAATGTAAATTGATTATTTTTCATTGTATTTTAATAATTTTTTATTTTAACAATCTTCAGTTTCAATTTCTCTGATGAGGGAAATTATTTTCAATAATCTGTTTAATTTTTTTTCCAGAATGCAAAAATGTTCATCGACACTGTACAAAATATTTATTATAAATATAAAAACATTATTACAAATGTTTTGCAAAGTAATTACAAATTTTTCGCCTCATTAGATAAAGCTTGTCAGGCATTTGTTAATGTTAATTCGCTGACAAAAGAAGGAAAGGATAATAGCAAACCTGCCATATTGCTGTCGAAATACTGTGATATAATTTTAAGAAACAAGAAAAATAAAGGAGAGGAATATTTTGAAAACGCTCTTAATGAATGTGTAAAAGAAATTTAATTTTATAAATTTTGAATTATGAAGAATTTTATTTATCGAGATTATAATTTTTTTTCTTTTTCAGTTAATGGTATTTTATTATTTGGATGACAAAGATATATTCGAGAGTGTTTATGGAAAAATGTTGGCAAGAAGATTGGTGTATCAATTATCGGCAAATGATGACGCGGAAATTTTAATGATTGAAAAATTAAAGAAAGCCTGTGGATATGATTATACCTCGAAACTTCAACGAATGTTGCAGGATATTCAATTATCGAAAGATTTAAACAGGAAATTCAAAAAGCACATGAAAAAAGATACCAGTCCATCGAATGTAGATTTTTCAATTCAAGTTTTAACTTTTAGTACTTGGCCATTGTCGACAAATTTTACTTTTTCATTGCCAGTAGAAGTAAGTCTAATTGTTTTTTATTTTAATGATATCAACATTATTAATTAAAAATTTGTTTTATTTAAGTTGGAAAACTCTATGCAGAAGTTTACGAATTTTTACGCTTCTGAATATTCCGGAAGAAAATTAAAATGGTTACATAATATTTCATATGGAGAAATTACTGCGTATTTTCAAAGACGATATTCTTTTCAAGTCTCGTTATTTCAAATTGGAATATTATTGTCATTTAATAATTCCCTCGAGTGGACGATTCAACAATTACAAAATATCACGCAATTAGATATGGACTATTTAATTAAGGTAATTCAGAAATTTCTTTATATTTTTTTTAATTATTTAATTCAGATGACAATATTTCTTGAAATATTTTTCTTCAGTTTTTTATTTAATTTATTTTTACCGTGATTCTCCTCTTCTAGACGATACAGATTTTCCTCACAGCTGAATTGCTTGTGGTTGAGAATGCAGGCGATGATAATTTAACACCAACGACGACTGTTAAACTTGTTACTGATTACAAAAAGTAAAATATTTTTATTTAATGTCTTTATTTTCCATTTTTCAACAATGTTTACAATTTAACATTTGTGTAGATAATTTATAGATAATTTGAATATTTTAAAATATTTCCATAATATCTGCATAAAAAAAAACATTTTAGTCCATAAGAAAATTAATTCTTTGTTTGCTATTTTCTGTTTAGAAAGAAAATAAATGTGAATTTCATTCAACCAATTAAATTAGAACTCAAATCAGAAATTGAGTCAACACAAAAGAATACAGCTGTGAAGAGAAAAATTATTATTCAAGCGACAATTATCAGAATTATGAAACAGAGAAAAAGTTTAGAACATCAACAACTTATAATTGAAGTTATCAATCATTTGAATTCAAAATTCATGCCAAAGTCTTCTGATATTAAGGTAATAAAAAGTAATTTCAAAATTTTCTTTTATATAAAAATGTATAAAAAAAATTGTTTTTAAAGAAAAATATTTAAATATTAATTTGAATCAAAATTAAAATCATAAAAATGATTTCTTTGGGGTGGTTTTTATTTTTAGGATTGCATAACTATTTTGATAGAAAAGGAGTATCTAGTACGCAGAGGTCATAAAAACGATACGTACGATTACCTGGCGTGATTTGTTGATTGAGGACAACGAAGTGAATCATAACGCGCTATTCAAAAGCTAACTTCATCGGACATGAACCCACCACATAAAAGTATTCATCGGTTTGTAAATAGTAGTTTAGAATACAAAATGCCTAAAATACAAAAATTTATTTATTTTTAAAAACTTACAAAAAGTATCAATTTTACGCAGCAAATTGAATTTAAAAAATTATTTTTTAAAAATAAAAATAAAAATCTTTTTTACATGAAAAAATTACCTTTTAAGTGAAAAATAACTTACATACAATATTTTTTTTTAATAGATAGCCACTTTTCCTTAACATTTGTCATAAAAAATTTAGTGTAAAATTTTCTTTAAACATTCATTGTGTATTTAATAATATTCAGTCTTATTGTTATCATTTAGGTGTACAATCGTCAATAATGGCCAAATAATTTTCTAACATTGAATTCTCATTTATTTCAGAAATGCTTTAGATTTTAAATTGCAAGACAATGAATTGAATTTTTCTTGAAAATGGGTCGAAAAATAACTAAAATTTTTTTTTTTAAAGATAATTAAAGATGGCCTAATTTTATTGAGACAGGAAATGAAAAGGACAGAATTGTGTTGTATAAAAGAAGCGGAAATAACTATCAGTTGAACGCTTTGTGAATTTTATTTTTCGTATATATCAACTTATACACGTGCTTGAAAGGATTTTATCACAATTTGATCACAGAGACGTATTAACGTTTTAAACGTGTTTAATAATATCACGTGAACAAAGCACGAGATGAATGCTATTTCTTTTGAAAGCACACGTTGTTATTACAAGGAATATAGATAACCGAATATTAAAAGAAAAAAAACCGAGGGGAAATTGTAAAAAGGAAAAAGTTTGAAAAAAATTCCTCACTATCATTCAAGAATCAAATGCGATTCGATGGCACGTTTTAAATTGATTATAATCAATGTTATATTTCAGTTTTTCAATTTTCTGCATTTCATGCTCTTTTGACGTAAATTCCCCCCTTTTTTTTAGTTTCTAAATAACGAAATTAATCTTCTTACTAGAATTGAGGTCAATTTCAATTGACATTTTTTTCCCATGTTTTTCTCACTTTCCTCGAGTCTTGAGAATTTTTTTTCTGAAAGTCCTTTCTTATATTATTTTCAAAAGTAGAAATAATTTTTTTTTTTATACCAAACATGCTGCTGATAAATTCACAATTTTTTTTCATACAAATTATTTTAAATTACGTTCTTTATTTCATAATTATTCTAATTTAATAATTAATAATTAATGCTTTTGATAATTAAATATATAAAATTTGTGAAATTAAACATTGTATTGAAAATTGTTTGCGCAATATTACATTTAAATTGTTAACAACTTTTCAATGTTTAATTTAGCTTAGTAGATGAGAATGTATTATTAATCTGTTAAATCCCGGGGATTTAGAAAATTACGTTACATTGTGAATTTTTCCAATAAAAATGAAAATTCGACTAAATTACATATATATATATATGTAAAAATGAAGAAAATTTGAAAAACTTTTTCTAACTCAAAAACAAATATTCAAAAATTGAAACATATTTAATTTAAATATTTTAATTTATTAATAAGAAGAATTTAGGAACAGAAAAAAATTTTTTTATCTCCTGGAGAATCAATTTAACCGAAAATTGCGATAGAAATGTCTCATTCGTTATGATAAGCATGGAGAAATAATCATATTTAAAACTATTTTCCTGTAAAATTTTTATCTAAATTATTCGATTTTTTTTTTTTTTTTGCTTTTATTTTTAATAATAGTTTAAGAAAAATTTGCGGAAAAAAATGAGTTCATATCTCGAATCTAGGGTACGTTTTGTGAGGAGAACGAAAAGCATAATCAAAGCGACAATTATGGCAGGATTACCCTCGACTCTTGTAGGCCCCTTCTACTCGTCCTCAGAAAATTTACTCCAATCTCTTGCACACGCTCTACCTCGTGCACCAGCTAATCAAACGAGCTATATAAAGTGACAAACTGTCTTCTACCTACGTGTCAGTGCTACCGCGTTATTCGCGAGGCGCCAATTGCCTCTGATCTTTTCTTCTTTCACAATAATATCCTATATTTTGTTTTTTCCCTTCTTTTTCTAATAATAACTCGAGTTCAATTTGATCCTCACGGACCGCGAAGACGCGTGGTACTGGATCATCAGAAACGCATTAACATTCTCGCTGTCATCAAATTTTCTTCAAAATTAATTATTAACATCCTTTTCAACAAAAAAAAATTAATACTCCTTTTAATCGATTTTTCAAAAAATTCAATTCTCACTTCTCAATTCATTAAGGACTTCTTTCAAGAACTGGACTTACAGACCTAAAGGTACAAAATTTTATTTTATTTTTTTTTTACCAAATAAATCTAAATTGGAAATTTAGTGCCCGACTTTCTGAATATTATTCAATTTGACCAAAAATCAAAATTTTTTAATTATTAAAATAATTATTATTTATGGTGAATTAAATTAATATAAATGAAATATTATAATATTAATTAGTGTATCGTTTTGTTACAGATTCTCCAGTGAAATCAATTTTCCCTGAAAATCACGAAGAGGAATTTTATTTGGAAAATCAAATGGAAAATTATCACGATAATGATGTGTTCTCTAAATTGATTCTTTACATCTAAATTATTTAAATTAATCGAAATCGTGACAATTCTAACAACGTTCTTTGAATCAGAGATCAGAATCTCTTTGATCACAAATTCCGCATAAATATTAGTGAGGGGAAAAAAATTATTTTTCAATATTTCTGGAAAAAATTTTTTTTATCTACATTAATAAGCAGAACAAAAATGAGGAATTCAGTATTAATCCTGTGCTTTGTAATTGTTTTACAATATTCCTGGCAATCACCTGGTGACAATGAAGGTAAAAATTAGCATTTTCAATTATTTATTTAACCAGTTTTTTTTTAATTATTCCTTTTTGTAAACTGACACTAGCCGCATAATATTGTGGAATATGTTTATTCGACATTACTTGTTTCAAAAGTTAATTACATTTTTTTTACATAACGCTAATTAAACACTGAGGCTCCATTAAAAAAAATAAATAATTTTTTTTACTACTTCCGTTTTGCTTTTGAAAAATCGTTTTTTCTTTATATTTTTTTAAGTAATACTAAGATAAGTACTTTATTAGTTTTCGCAATTAAATCATCGATAATTAGTTAAAATCATTGATAATTATTGAATTAAATTTCTCTTATTTGTTTATTTCTTTTATTTATTCTCTGCTTTCTCCAAATTTATTTATTATATTATTTTTATGATAGATCTTAATGAAAAAAAATTTTTTTTTCACAATACAATTGGAAAAACATTTACAAAGTGATAATTTAAAAACACTATTTTCTTCTATTATCGCTTTTCATACAGAATTTTAATTCGTTTCGCGGACAATTGTTTTTTTATCTTTCAAATTATCATCAGATAAAAACGAAATTTTTCCTTATTTAAATCGTTTGTTTTTTCATTCGGAAAAAAGAGAAGAAAAAACAGTTTAAGAAGTAAAAATAAAACGAGAAAAAGTTTCATCTAAACGTGACTTATTTGAATTCTTTTTTATGAATAATATCTTTTTCTTTAATAATAATAATAATTAATTAATTAATATTTTTCTTGTAGATATGTCATTCTGGCTAAAATCGGGACAAGAAAATCTTCAAAGGGTGCTGTCTATGCGAAATTTGGAGAAGAAGGCGAAGAACATTATTATCTTTATTGGCGATGGTATGGGAATATCGACAATAACTGCTGGAAGAATATTTAAAGGACAATCCAAAGGATTTTCCGGTGAAGAGTATAAACTCAATTTTGAAAAATTTCCCAACGCAGCGCTTGTCAAGGTATCAATTTTTAATTATTTTTTTTCCACTTTTCTTTAATTTATCAATTTTGTATAACTTTAGAAGGTAAAGGGGAATGTAAATACGCGGATAAACATTTTTATTCCATTCAATTTCCTCGACAATAAAAAGAAAAACTTGAGGAATAACAGTTTTAAATTGCACGCTTAAATATTATTCAGTAATGTTTATATATAGTTTAATTTACAATGTCAAATAATTTCTCAAGCGACCTACTTTTTGTGCATTAAGAAAAGAAAAGAGAGGTCATTTTTTTCCCCCTACGTTTGAAGGCATTGCACCGACAAATCGTTTGAGGCAAAACAATAAAGACGGTAATTGGAAAAATAAAATTGATTTTTGACGAAATTATTTTTATTTTCAGACATATAATATCGATAGGCAAGTTCCTGATTCAGCGGGAACTGCCACGGCCATTTTTTCCGGGGTCAAGAGCAGATATAAAATTCTTGGTCTAGACGCAAAAGCACAAGTTAATAAATGTGATAAAAATATTAACGAGGCTGCAAAACTTTCGACAATCGCCGATTGGGCCCAAGAATCGGGAATGGACACAGGTGAGATTTTTTTTTTGTCTAAATTAAAATTAATTAATAATATTACATTTTCAGTTAAGTGTGACAATTAATCAATCGTTTATTCATTTTTTAATTAAATTATTATCAATTTCATCAAACAATCATTCAATAATTCACTGAATTATCTATTTTTATAAAGAAGATTGATAAAAAGTATTTCACTAAAAGTTGAATTATATTCGGAAAATTGTTTATCAATATTAGAGAAGATTTTCCATTTCTTTTTCTTCTTTTTTGCGAATTTAGAGAAATTGTTTAAATTTGAAGAAAAAGAGAACCAAACAAATAACTTTACTTGGGGGAACAAACATACTTTATTGAACATGAACTTGAACTTCGATTTACTCGAGAAGCCATAATGACGGTTTAACTGCAAGTTGCATAATTCCATCTATTCCATTACATCCATTACATTCACTAAGCATAGGTACATTTCAATTTTAAGTATCGCTAATTTACATATGGTCCATTTTTACCGACATTGAAATTTTTCAAGAAACATTTTTTCTTTTTTTTTTATTATTCAGGAAATTAGATACAAAACAATTTTTTCTGACTTACTGCAAACACACAAAGATTTTATGTAGAAAAATTAAATTAAATTGTTAGTTTAGAAAAAGAAAAAATTTTATATAACTTATAATTTCTACAGAATATAATAAAATTAATATAATAATGATAATAATAATATACAAACAGGAAACAAATTTCTCTCTAAAAATACAAGCAGTTCATAATTTTCAATGTTGTTTCAGTGATAAATTTTTCCTTCCTCAATTTTTCAATGCAAATAATAAACAAATTTTATTTTTTAAATTTCAAAAAAATGAGAATATTTCCAAGTCACACTGAAGAAATTATTAAAATTCAGATTTCAGTATTTAAACTGCACAAAGATGAAAAAAATTAATAATAATAATAATTATAATAATATTAGGTAATGTAAATATTAATATTTAATAATAGTGTGAAATTTTCATCTTGACCTCAATGAATCGAGGACAAATTATATTTCATTATTTTAGAAAAAAAGTGAACAAGGAATAATTTAATGAACGAGAAAAGAAATTATGTAACTTATTGTGAAATTTAGACATATTATAGTTTATGACTGAATGAAAAAAAAAATTTGCAACAAGTGAAAATTGAAAGTTTAGAAGTAGGAAAATTATTATGTATCGACTGACCAATGACATGGTGCAGTCAATTAGGAATCAGTACATGGAGGGCCTTGGTAAGGTTACACGTGAAAATATATTTAATCACTCAGAGGCCACGAGACGACCTTCTTTTTTTGTCGACGGTGAACCCTTCTCATTGTTTTTCCTACATGTTTTCACTCAAATTGGAAATATTATCTCCTATGAATTGTCAAAAAATTGAAAAAACAAAACATTTATAAAAAAAAGCACTTAAAGGAAAAAATATCAGAAAAAATTTAATTACACTTTTCTTTATAATATTTTAGATTTTATGCGTCAAAATTTGAAAAAAGGGAATTTTTATTTATTTTTCATTGACTTTTAATTTAATAAATAAAATATAAAATTATTGTTGTTTTCTTTTAGGTTTTGTAACAACTACACGTGTCACTCATGCGACTCCCGGAGCTTTGTATTCGCACATAAATAATCGCGATTGGGAATGCGAAACTGAAATTCCAAGAGAATATAGAACTTGCGTGAAAGATATCGCCAGACAATTAATAGAAGATGCACCAGGAAAAAATTTCAAGGTATTTTTATTTTTTAATTTATTAGATTTTGGATGAAAGATTAAATAAAAAATTGGACATATTATAGATAAATCAATCATCAATCATTAAAAATAAATTATTAACTGATGAATAAATAAATAAATCAATTAATGAATGAGTAAAAAAAATTATTTGATTTATATATTAATTATTATAATTATTCGATAAAAGATAATTTTTCTTGTCCTAATTAAATTGCAGTAAATTTATTTTTTATTGTATATAGATAATTTATAATCATATTATTGATCGAAAATTTATTTTCAAGTAATTTATTTTCCTCTTCAACTGTTGAGAATAATTTATTGGCTAATTCATTTATTATTTTTTTATAATTCATGCAAATTTTATTTGTGAACTTTCAATTTTCTCTTTCTTGTTTTATTTTTCTCTTGTGCGGCATTATTTGAAACTTCTTTTCGAGATAAAAAAAAAATTCTTGAGAAATTGATAAAGATCCTGTTTTTTTTTTTTAAATAATAAACTTGTTTTTACAATTGTTTTGAATTAATTTGGAATCATCAACATATAAAAAAAGGTAATTATTGTAATTTCATTATTTTATTTCAATATTGTGAGTTAAATTATTTAAAAACTTCTTGTGATAGAATTCATTTGAAACATTTGTCTAAAGTGTGCTAAATATTATGCTAATTCTCATTTGTTAATTAATAAATAACATTGAGAAAAAAGATCAGGGACAAAAAATTTATTGAAAAACTGAAAAATTATGTAAAAAAAATTCTTTTAAAATAAAAACTAATAATAATTATTAATTAATAATAAATTAGGAATCAATGAGAAAGAGAAACTAATAAAATAAAAATAAAAAACTGAGTGTTTTCAGTTTTTTAGTTTTAATTTTTAATTTTGTGATCAAAATTAATAAAAATAAAGGAAGCAAAATTTTTTGCCCAATTTTAATATTGTTTGTTATTGCCATATTAATGTTTTTTTTTTTTAATAGGTAATAATGGGAGGAGGAGGTCAATGTTTGGGCATCCCGGACAATAAAGAGGTGATTGATCTGTGCAAAAGAGACGATGGTCTGAATTTAGCAGAAATTTGGCGAAATAATAATCCCGGCAGTAAAGTTGTTACGAATCTCAATGACTTAATGGCCGTCAATGTTGCAAATACTTCGAAAATTATGGGAATTTTTGGAAACAGTCACGTTGAATACAGTGCCGTTAAATCGAAAGAAACGCCATCCTTGGCAAATATGACTTTACAAGCCATACGACTCTTGAAAAAGAATAAAAACGGATTTTTCCTTCTGGTGAGATTATTGAAATTTGAATTTGCGAATGAAATATTTGTTTCTTTTTTTCTGTAAAATAAAATTTCACAATTTCCTCCAGGTGGAAGGTGGTAAAATAGACATAGCCCATCATGGAAATTATGCGAGAATGGCGCTAATTGAATTATCGGATTTTGAAGATGCAATTCAAGTTGCATTCAGAGAATTGAAAATGAAGGAAACTTTATTAATTGTAACTGCCGATCATTCACATGCATTTACTTTGAATGGTTATCCAAAACGAGGGTCAGACATTCTTGGTTTCGCCAATCAAACCGAGGAAATTGATCCATATGAAACACTGAGTTATGCAAATGGACCGGGATTCTTGTATCATCGTTTAAACGATAGTCGAAATGTTGATGAAACATGGCGACGTGTCGAGGAGGATGTTACACGAAAAGATCCATATTATCGACATTTTGCTGGGAAATATTTGAAAGACGAGACCCATGGCGGAGAGGATGTTGCTCTTTATGCCATTGGTATAAATTATCCTCTTGAAATATATAATTTTGATTATATAATTTTGATAAAAATTATTCTAATATTTGATAAAATTAAATTTGATATTTTTGATAAAATATTATAATCTTTGATAAATTATTTTTTGAAATAATTCTTTTAGGACCATACTCTCATCTATTTCGGGGAACATTCGAGCAAAATTACATTGCACACGCAGTGGCTTATGCGGCATGCTTCAAAGATTGGCCATCACATTGTGACGAGGCTTACAACAGGTACTATTACGAAACGACGAATAATAATTCATCAGGATTTCGAATACATCCGAATGCAATTCTTTTAATTTTAAGCATCTTTATTGTAAGTATTAAAACAATTTTAGAAAAAATTTAGTCAAAATTTGGAAATATTTCTCTATTAAACAGTATTTAATAGTATATAATATATATTTTCTAATATATAATATCAGTTTGATACAAACAAAAAATGCGCCTTATCGATAACTTAAGAGAAAAATAAGATTTTAAAAATTCATACAATGAGAAAAAATTTTCTCAAGCAATTCTATTTATATTTTTAATTAATAATTTCGATCAATATGAAAACAACGAGGTAAATAACATTATTTCAATATTATTATTTATTTTAGAATTTAAGAGAATTAAATTCTATAATAAATTACGACAAGTATTAAATAAAACGGGATAAGAATAATTTTTCAATCCTAAATGAAAATTACACTCTAAAATATTGAATTTACGGGAAAAAAATCTTTTAAATCGTTACAAAATTATGTGATGCTCAAATGTAAATAGCGAAAAAAAATGTGATATTTCACAAATTACTTGTACATTATTTATAATAGTTTATTCGAAAACTCTCGCAATTTATTATTTTCTCATTACTATATTAAAATAATCTACTTGCAATTACGCACACAATGTGATTACAGTGGGAAAAGAATGTTTATAAAATTTTATGACGTGTCTTTTATGATACTTTGAGATATTTAAAATAGATTTTAGTTCACAGTAGGTACGTTATTTTTTTAAATGTAGAAAATTAAATTATTAATCGAATTTGATAATTCGAATTTTTTTTTTTGTAATTTTAATTATTTTATATTAAGGAATGTTGTTCGTTTTACAATGAATGTTTGTGTATTGACTTTTTAAGCTACGAAAAATATATTTTTTTGAAGTATTAACAGTTTAATTCTTTTTTTTGTATTTGTGTCATTTATTTTCTTAAAATATGTTTTGAATTTATTTTTTGAATTCACTTTTTTTTTAATTACTCGAGTCAATTTAATAAAGTTTCGAATAAAAATTCAATGTATGATCAATAATATTCTAATTAAACTAAAAGCACTTATCACGTGTTTCAATATTGGGAGCTCATTCATTAATTTGCTTCTTAAAAGAACATATTACAAATTATCAGGATCAATTTAATTTTTATTTGAAAAAGAAATGGTGAAAAAATGTATAATAAAAAGGAGAAAAATGTTATTAATGATAATAAAATTAGTTTATCGTTACGAAAAATTAATAGGCCTGTGTCCACTTTCATTGGATGAAAATGATATTTTTAGGTTTTCAATTGTCGGTACAATTTATTCAATAATTCTCTGTTTTTCGTATTCTTTTATCTATATTCGTGCAATGTTTATTCGAATTACAACACTTTTACCAATGGAAACTGTTCTGGCAGCAATTATTGCCACTCTTGTTATAAGTTTACAATATATTGTAATAATTGTCGCCTGGTTGATTTTTGCATTTCGTCAGAAGAGGATATTGAAGATTTTCGAGAATTTTCAGAGAATTGAAGAAATTGGAAGAAAATTGGATATCAAGACTGAAATATGGGAGAATATTTGGACATTGTGTATGCGTATTATTTTTGTTAATGTCATATTTGGAGGATTATTGTTTTTGGAAATTTTCGTTTATTCTCATTCATCAGAATTTGAGTGGATAATTTGGATTCCTTGTGATTTTCCTCATATTATTATTCACAATTTATTCACATTATTCATAAGCGCTTTAGATGTATTGAAAGGACGATTTCACAAATTGAATATTCATATGTCAAATTTACCTGTGATTTTTCAAGAAAGAAACTTGTATAGCAACAGGTAAAATGGAAATAATTTTTTGTCATTCAATTTTATTGATTATTGAATTTTAATTTATTTAATTAAATTTAATATTATTTTTAATTTTTTTTGCTTTCAGGTCACGTGCTGAGAAAATTTCGCAACGCTTTTCCAATTCAATGCCATTGATTCTTGAATGTTTGAGTAAATTACATGACGAATTGAAGGGACTCAGTGAAATAACAACAGATTTTCTCGCGCCTATTATTCTCTTGGCTTTCATATTATCTTTTCTGCAAATTGTATTGAATCTATATCTTTTGATATTATACCTGACAAAGGATAAATTTTACGAAAAAACTGATCTAATAGTGACCATCAACAGTTCCCTATGGGCAAGCGTAATTTTTTTGGAACTTTTCTTCACTATAATTGCTTCTGGAACTATTTGTGACGAGGTATTTGTACCATACTTTTTTAATAAGTGTAAATTTAACATTAATTTTTTCTTTATTCAATTTGAAATATTTACAAAAAAATTTTCAAATTTATAGGCAAACAATACTGGAAATGCCTTTTTTAAATTATGGGTTCATCATAAACCGCAAAATTGTAAAAAATCTGTAAGAATTTAAAAAAAAATGTATTCATTTTTATTTTACATTTTACAATGAAATAAAATAGAGGAAAATTCTTCTAATTTCAGATTATAAAAATTTCTCTACAATTACTGCAAGAGAAATTTATCGTATCTTTATTTGGACTCTTAATTATTGATTATTCATGTCTATACAGGGTGAGATTTTTTTTTTCTGAAATTATTAATTATCTTTATTATATTATTGATATTGTGATCTTTTTTTAGATTTGTGGAGCTGTAACAACATATCTTTTAATAATGTTACAAATGGGTGATTAGAACATGAGATCATCATCATTATTTTTCCTTTGCATATATAAAATTGCAATTAATTTAATGTGAAGAATGACGAAAATTTTTATTTTCTTTATAAACAATAATTGACATGTTGAAAATGTGAGACTGAAATGTTTTTATCTTAATTGCTTTGAATTCATTTTGTTAATAATTAAGAAAAATAAGAAAATGGTGTATCAAAGAAGAAAATGTGTCACATTAAACAAATTGAAAATACCTGTTGTAAAAAAAGGTAAATGGAAGTTTAAGCCTTTTATTATAAAAATTATTACGATGAAAACTTTAAAGTGTTTTATATTGTCATTTATAGGAGAAATTGAAAATTAATTTTCAAAAGGCATGTATGAGGATAAAAAAGAAATTGGTACGTAATTTTTTTGTAATTTGTTTCTGTTACTATTTACTAATTTTATTATATTATATTTCATTATTTATTTATTTTACTGATTTATTAATTTCATTGGTAGATATTTTATAATTATTATACCTATATATTTTTATTGTTGTATTTATTATACATTTTTTACATTTTATTCTTTTTTTTTCAAAATGAAGAAAAATTGAAAAATGAAGAGGACATTTATTCGGTTTTGGATTCAGTGTCATGGAATTGGAAAAGTCTTGGAGTTATGATTTTTGCGACTAGAGAAGAAATGGGAAATAGAAGATACATTATTAAAAAATCACTCGTTGTGTACAATATTTTTTTATCTATTCTCGTAGCCACATCATCGTATAATTTAATTTTCCCCGACAATAATCTCAATCAAATGTAAAGGAAACAAATATTTTTCCATATTTAATTAAAATTGGATATTTTAATTTGATTTTTTTTCTATTTTTGACAGTGAAAAAAAATTGGATTTTGATGCAAAAATATTGGTTCATATAAAAGAGGCTTTCAATTTTATTGTATTAATCGACATGACTATTTGGAAATTAATTACAGTCAATAAGGTAATTAAAATGGAAAAATAAAATAAATAAATTATTTGAAATAGAAATAATTCTATTTTGAAATGTTTAAATAATATTTTAAATAACTGACTTTTTGTACAATTTTCAGTTTAGAAAGATTATTGATTCTTTTGCAAGGCAAGACAAAATTGTTAACGAAATTGGAAGTCGAATTAATTATCGAGCGAATATGAGGGAAATAAAAATTTTCATTCGCTTAGTAAGCATTACTAATTTACTGTTGAGTTTTCAAGAAGTATATTACGGAGTCAGGTACCTAAAGAAATTAAAAATATTTTTAAAATGTAATAGTTGAAGGAAAAATGATATTAATTTTTCGTTTTTCTTTTCATTTGATACATGATTTAATTATTAAAAAAAAAGTGTGAGCACATTAATTGATTGGTCAAATTGGTGGTTACCGTCGCTTATTTATAAATCCAATTTATCATTATTTTTCTGCCTCGTTTGGATTCTTGGAATGAGATTCAAAGTTCTTAATCAAAAATTGACTTTGATTGTAAAATCCACTCATCCTCAGGTATTAAAAAATTTTCAATATAATTATTGTTTTAATAATTTTCAACTAAAATTGGTACAAAATTTTTTTTGGCAAAAAAAATTTACTCAAGAAGACAGTAATTTTAGTGAATTATTATCATTTGTCGTTTTCTTCAATTTTTTTCAGAGTTTCGAGAATATAAAAGTGCTTCGTATTGTAGCAAATACACACTGTCAATTATGTAAAATTGGAAAAAAAATTATTAGTATCTTTATACCAAGCTTGGTGGGTGAAATAAAAAGAAAAAAAAAAATTCACAAATTTAAAAAAATCAATTGAAAACTATTGTTTTAATTTTGCAGATTGTTTGCGGAATTCAAACATTCATTTTTGTAACATTAATGTTATATAGATTAATTTTAAACATTCAACATCAAGAAAGTTTGGTAAGCATTGGAAATAATATTTTTGGAATTTTAATCACTGGTGCTCAAATTGTTATCATTGTTTTCATTTGTAATTGGACGAAGAAAAAGGTAATAAATAAATAATAATAAATTAATTGATAATATATTATTATTATTATTCATTTATAATAATTTCATATTTTTTTTAGGCCTTATTTCCAGAAAAACTCATTCACGAAATCAAGATAAATCAGTTGAATCCAGCATTCTTTGAAATGGTAAAAATTATTTTTAATTTCAAACAAAGTCTAAATTGGTGAAAATTATATTTATTTTATTTATTACTTACTATTACTATTTAATAAAATTATTTTCAGATGCAATTCTTTTCGACACAATTGTTACACCAAAAATTGATATTTTCCGTTGGAGGTTTATTTACATTGGATTCTGGTTTATTGCAAGCGGTAATTTAAAATTCGAAAATTAAATATTCAATATAATAAATATTATTTGAGTATAAAATTAGTATATTATGTTTTAAATTTATAAAAAATTCTTTTACGTTCGCAGATTGCTGGAGCCATAACTACATATTTAGTAATTTTTATCCAATTTGGTAACATGGAAAAAATTTTTATGAATAGCGAAAAAGAAAAGCGAGTTTTTGGCTTTTAGGATAGAAAAGTCATTTTAAAATTCCACTTGAGACAATCTTTAATAATTATTTATTATTTTTGTCAGATATAATCTGATTAAAAAGACATTAGACAATTTGCTTTTAGATAAGTCATCTATAAATCGTGCATTAATCGATTTTGAATAATGTAAATTTATTTTCTATGTCTCATCACTATAATAAATATTTTCACAATGTCGACATGTTCAAAAAGAAAAAGTATTCCACTAAAATTCTATTTTCTCTATTATTGTGAAAAATCTCTTGGATTGTGTCCTTTAAAAATTAATCAAAAAACATTTTTCATTTCAAATGCAGGTGTTTTATATGCAATTATTCTTTGCACTGTTTATTCTATTTTATTTTATCATAATATCATTATTCGATTCAGAATGATGTATGGAGTTGAAAATATTATCTCGGCAATTTGGGATCGAATTCTTCAAATTCTCCAATATATTGTAATTATCATTACTTGGATTAATTTTGGATTTCGTCAGAAAAAAATCAAGAGCATTGTAAATGATTTTAATAGGACTAGTGAAATTGCTGAAAAATTAGGAATACAAAACGATAATATGGAAATAATTCGAATAACTACGAACTATATGTTAATTATTAATTTTTTCTACATTTGCCTTCTTGTTGTACAATTAAATTTAAATTTAATGTTTCCCTCGGATAGGGAAAAATTATTTTCCGGACTAACTTCTTTTTTTCGCATTATTTATCATAATATGTTCTTTCTTTTTGTATCGGCTTTACATATTATTTATCGACGTTTTCGACAAGTGAACATTCGTATCAAATCTCTCAGATTATTGGAAATTTCACGTGAGCCACTTTCCAGGTGTGTAAATTTTTTTTTTTCTTTGATTTTTACTTTTCAATATTTAATTACATTTTATTAATTACAATTTTATTAAGAAATAATTTTTTTCCGACAATTTTTAGAATAATAAATTCTCAAATTGCATTGACAATTGAAACTTATGGGCTATTACATAATGAATTACTCGATCTTTTGGATAACATAAGTGAGTTTTTTTTCCTGCCAATGTTATTGACAATAGGAACGAATTTTTTTCACATTGTCGCAGCAATAAATGTCTTGTATCTTATATTTCGAAAATTTCAAGAATTCAATGCAATGATTCTTAATTTAATTTTTTATATTTTAATATGGATTTTCATTATTACTTTCGAATTTTTCGTAATATCATCCGTGTCTGCTAATTTATGTGAAACAGTAAGTCAAAAATTGTTGAATTTAAAACAATAGAATTTTTTTTCGAAAATAATAAAAAATTTATTTCAAATTTTACAGGCGAATAATTTTGGAAATTGTCTTCATAGAATGTGGATCACTTATAAACCAATTAATTGTAAAAAAATTGTACGTCTCATTTGAAATAAATAAGTAAATTACTTTTGAATTTGATTAATAAAAGATTTATTTTTTCTAATAGTTGAAAAAAGTTTCACTAATGGTACTTCAGAGAAGGGCAAAAGTTTCTCTATGTGGATTTTTTTCAATGGACAATGGATTTTTCTATCAGGTGAAGTATCATTTTAAAAAAATAATCATGTAAATAAAAATGCAAAAATTAATTAATGACTTTAAAATGTTCAATTTTTTCCAGACATGTGGAATGATTACGACGTATCTTATTATTTTATTACAACTTGATGACTTTCGATAATTTTTCTATTCATCCATAAAAAAATATTCACAGAATGTAAATATTTATTTAATATCAAAATTAATTTAATTGTATCATTAGATGAATTTTCAGATAAATTTTATATTAAACAAATATATTTTATTGATTGACGTTAAATTATTACTTTCGCTTGCAATTTTCTTCATAAGTCATTAAAATAAGTACTTTTATAATGTCGACTTGTTCAAAACAAAAATATCCCATAAAATTGTATTTTATTTTTTATTATGGAAAAATTTTGGGCCTATGTCCTCTTTCATTGAAAACAAATGAAACAGAAAAATTTCATATTTCACAATTTGGAATTTGTTACACAATATTTCTCTCCACTTTATTTTCAATGATATTTTCTAAAAATATTATCTTTAGATTTAAAGTAACTTTTCCCCTCGAAAGTTGTATCTCTGCTAATTGGGACAGATTTCTTCAAATTTTACAATTTACCGTGATTACTGTATCGTGGATGAATTTTGGATTTCGTCAAAAAAAATTAAAGTGCATTGTTGAAGATTTTAATAGAACTGGTGAAATTGCTCGAAATTTAGAAATTAAAAATGATAATTTCGTGATAATTAGATTAATTACAATGAATACCCTATTTATAAATATTTTCTATTTTATTCTATGGTGTTTTGGAGTCTATGTAAATTCTCTTTCTGTTTTAAATCATTTATCATGGGCAATACATTCAATATTTCCAGTTGTATATCATAATATGATGTTTCTTTTCATAACAATTTTACACATTATTTATCGACGCTTTCGACAATTGAATATTCGATTAAAATGTTTTATTGTATCTCATAAAAATTCAGAGGAAGCACCTTTCAGGTAGGAGTTTTATTTTTTCTTTTTCGAAAATTTACTATTTCTTTTGTAAATTAAATATTTTAAAATAATTTTAGAATATCAAATTCCGAAATTGCAGTGACCGTTGAGACATTTGGCATTTTACATAATGAATTACTTGATCTTTTGGAAGATGTGACTAATTTTTTTTTCTTACCAATGTTAATAGCATTGATCACATGCTTTTTGCAAATAGTTGCATGTATAAATTTAATATATCTTTTATTAAAAAATAGTCGAATATGGAATATATCGGATCTCATTATAATAAGTTACATTCTAAGCTTATCACTTCTTATCACATTAGAATTCTTTCTAATATCATCAGTTTCTGGTAATTTATGCGAAACGGTACGTAAAAGTAAAAGTAAAATAAAAAAACTTTTTTTTATAAATTTTAAGTAATTTAGAAAAATTTGCAATTTATTTACTAAAGTAATTAAAATTCATAGGCAAATAATTCTGGCAATATTCTTCATAAAATGTGGATCACTCATAAACCGATTAGTTGCCGAAAAATGGTACTTAGAAGTAAATTATAATTAAAATGAATGAATTAATAAATTATTGACTGATAACTAATTAAATAATAAGTAATTAAATATCAAGTAATTAAATAATAAATGTAGTTGAGTAATAAATTATTATTTAATATTAATTTATCTATTGATGATATTAATAATCAATTTTAAAAAACAATTTTTACTTTTGCAGATTAAAAAAGTGTCATTGATGTTACTGCAACGAAAAGTAAAAATTTCATTATGCGGATTTCTTTTATTAGATGATGGCTTTTTCTATAGGGTGAGAGAAGCAAACGACATTTTTATAAATTGTTATTAAAATCTAAGTATTTTTAAAATATTTCAGATAATTGGAAGTATAACGACATATCTAGTTATTATTTTACAATTTGATCACTAAATCTGATAAATAAACTTATTATTTTATTAATTATTATTCAAAAATTATTTTGCCTATTTTAAAAATTAATATTTGTAATTTTGTATACTCACGAAAAATAAAACGTGAATTTTTTCACGTTATGCAAATATTAAGCATTTTTCTCCACTGGAATTATTGGACATTCGATTGGACAGTGAGAGAGGCCAAAACTGAAACGTAAAAATAGAAATTTTTAGGAAAAAATTAATTAATTACATATACTTTGAAAAAAATTATTTATCGTAATTACATTGAAAATTTATTCTATTAAAATTATAAATATATATATATTGTACAATTCTGTACAATGATATCGAAAAAAAAGGATAAATTTTGTTTCTTAAAATAAGACAGGTAATTTATTGTCTTAATTAGTTAAATAAATGTCTTTTTTTTTAAAAAGCAGTTTCAAGATGAAATCTAAATTAATATTAGTTAGACACTCTACATGCAGGATTAATTTGCAGAAGGTCTTCATTCAATTGACCCAATTGAACAGAATTGACATAATTTAAATAAAATACTAACTACAAATTTGGGTCTTTACAGTAATACAAATTTTAAAAGAAATCTTTTTCACAAGTTCAAATATTAATAGAAATTTTAATTTAATATTAATTTAATTAAAGAGGATTAATTCTTTTTAAAATAATTTTGCTTGCGCAAAAACTCTTTAGTTATAAAAAAAATAATAAATAAATGCGTAAAATATAAATATAATAAATATATAAACAAATAATAAACTAATTATTTTTTTTCAACGTTCCCAGAAAGAAAAATAATTTATTTGTCGCATTTTTATTTCTATAATGAATAATTAAAAACAATTTGCACACTAAAAAAATATTTTTCATTTAAAAAAAAATATAATTTGTAAATTTTGAAAATAACCCTTTTTTATTGTTTAATATAATTAAAAATCGATAAGACTCTTACGTAGTTGTTTCCGTATTGATTAGTCCACACGTGACCGTCAGGTGAATGTTCACCTGCTTTTTTGTTTGTAAGTGAAGAGTTTTATTTCCTGAAAAAAAAAGAATGAAGTTAGAAAACTTGTATTTATGACAAAATTAAATTAAAACTATCGTACGTTTGTGAATATAAAAAAAATTAAAACAAGTGAAAAATTATAAAAAAGAAAAAAAAAATGGATAAATATTCCATCAGTGGTCGAATTGGAGAAGGAGCACATGGAGTTGTTTTGAAGGCAATCGATAACACAAATGGTCGTGAAGTGGCTTTAAAAAAAGTATTATTAAAACGAATTGAAGATGGAATACCGACATCGATAATTCGTGAAGTGAAAAGTTTACAGACCCTGAAGCATCCCTATGTAATTAGTAATATTTATTATAAAAAAAATTTTTAACATTTCATATCATTGAAAAAATATTGAAACCCACTTTCTTATTATTTAATATTAATATTGAATTTATTATAGTAAATATTCTATTTCTTTAATTTTCCCTTGTCGTCAAATATTATAATAAATAATTAATATTGTAAATAAAATTCAATATTGAATATATTAAAATAAAAATTTTTGTTTTTTTGTTACCATAGCGTTGCCAACTATATTACATGAATTTAAAGAGAAAAAAAATTATCTCTTGATTAAACGACAATAAAAATAACATTTTTCTCAATTTATATAATTATTTAATGTTTAAAGACGATTTCTAAACAAATCCTGAGATCTCCGGATTTTTCAAGTGTCAATCTCCAGATTTTTCCAGAATTTAAGCGTCGTCCTCTGGATTTTTCAAGAACGGGAGTTGGCAACGTTAATGATTATTATTTATTTTTTAAATTAATAAATCAAAATAATAAAAATTAAAAAAAAAACCAATAACTATATTTAAAAATATTATAAAACAGATAATAGAATTGATTGATGCATTTCCAATTGGTCTCGATTTTGTGATGGTGTTTGAGTACATGCCCTCAGGATTATGGGAGCTAATAAAAGATAACGAAAATCCATTATCAGCATCTCAAACGAAAACTTATATGAAAATGTTATTGGAAGGCGTTGCTTACATGCATTCAAAAAATATAATGCACAGAGTAGGTCAACTCATAAATTTGTTTATTATTTAAAAATAAAAAATAAAACTCGATAATGAAATTATCTGCGAAAAAATCTCAATTTCAAGAACGATTGATATAAAAAAAAAGAAAGGTAAAATAAAATCGTATATACTTTTAGGATTTAAAACCCGCAAATTTACTGATAAAGAAAAATGGTCATTTAACGATTGCCGATTTTGGATTATCGCGATTAATGTGGGAAAATGTTAGTCGACCTTATTCCCATCAAGTTGCAACGCGATGGTACAGAGCACCGGAATTATTATATGGGGCACGATTTTATTCGGCATCCATCGATATGTGGTCCGTGGGTTGTATTTTTGGCGAAATGCTCAATAACGCTCCACTTTTTCCCGTAAGTCACGAATATTTTTTCAAACTAGAAAGAAACAAATAAATAAATGAGTTTTGTGATTTTATTCTTAAAAAAAAAAATATTACAGGGCGATACGGACATTGAACAATTGGCAATTGTTTTAAAACATTTGGGTTCGCCGACGGCTGAAACGTGGCCGGAATTAACGACTCTACCGGATTATAATAAAATAACATTTCCTTACCAAAAGGGAACATTGTGGGAGCAAGTGATTCCTGACGCTCAATCGGAAGCTGTTGATCTCGTGAGAAATATTCTTCTCTACAATTCCTCTAAACGTCTGACAGCAAATGAAGTGAGAAACTTTTGAATTTAGTGAAAAACTTTTCTAATAATTCATAATCGACGATTATTTATATTTTTTTTCCAGGCTCTTCATCATCAATACTTTTACTGTGAACCTTTTCCTTGTCCGGAAACGGAATTGATAAAACCACCAGCAGGACATCGAAGTCGATTGAAACCTAAAGAAATTGATGTTAATGTAAAATTGACGATACTTTTTAAAAA
This sequence comes from Leptopilina clavipes, assembly GCA_001855655.1. Classification (NCBI taxonomy): domain Eukaryota; kingdom Metazoa; phylum Arthropoda; class Insecta; order Hymenoptera; family Figitidae; genus Leptopilina; species Leptopilina clavipes. The sequence continues at coordinate 60,785 of JUFY01020527.1, read as the reverse complement.
TATTTTAAGTATTACGTGAGATTATTTAAAATTTTTAAATGAGTTTTATATTCATATAAAAAAAAATTACTATAACAATGGAATTCAATTTTATCGCTATTGTACCTAATTTACAATAAATAATTATTTTTAAGTTATTTAAGAATTATTTATATATTTTGAAAATATACAATATTTTCTATTTAGAAATGTATTTTTTTTTTGTATTTGAAAGCCGATTTTCGACATTATAATCAGAATTTTTTGAAAATAAAATCTGGAAATAATCTACAAAATCATATAAAAATTTTGAAGAAGCGGTTTTAAACATTTCTTATCCAATTTTTTTTATGATCTTTTACTTAATCTTTAAATTCAGGTTAATAGGTGTATCAAAAAAGAAAAAAAATGTTTTGCGATTCAAAACTGTTTTCAACGAAAAAAAAATGTATTTTAAACAAATTTTCTGTTGTTTTTCTAAAAAAAAATTTATATAATAATTTCCTAAAGAACATTTTGACAAATTTTCAAATTTCTTGTTGTACTGAAGTGTTACGAAAAAAACGATCACTGAGCGATTAATAGGCATCAATTTATTCAATTGAATAAATTGATTCGTAGTGATGAAAAAAAAATTTTAACATTTAAAATACCAAACACAGTGATCGATTGATGAGACGTGGATTAGAAAAATTTGAAAACTAATTTCAAATTTCTTTTAACGTTTCCAAAATGGTAATATGTATTTAAATGGCCTTCGTTTTGTCAAAAGTTATAGTAGTGAGTAGTAAAATTTCTTTATCGCTAAAGACAAAATGAATTTCCTTTTGTTTTTCACCTACGTTTTAAGTTCTTGTATAGAGCATACACATAGTTTTTAAAATAGTTTCTCTAAACTTCTAAAAACTCATTTTTAATGATTATTATAAAGTAATTATAGAGCATTATAACATTTTATAATATCTCACTTGTGATTTGTTATTGACAGAAACGGTGTATAGATAAAACTTGATTTCCAAAGAGAGCGCCAACTATGATCATATTGTCATACTCAGATAATGACACGGTCATAAAGGTGTTTCTTTAAAAGATTTCTTTAAAATGAATCATTAGTCTGTCAAACTTGATATTGTAAACGTCCGTTTTTCAGTTAATTCCAAGGCATCCTGGACATGATAGATTTCATCTTGATTTATCAAAGGTAATTTAATTCTTTTTTATTTCTAAAAAAAAAATAATAAAAAATTTGTATTCTTTTGTAATAATAATTTTTTTCTAATAGTAAATATAATAAATATCAATATTTGAAAACTGAAATAATTTACTATCTTCAAAATTTTTTAATTTTCTCTAGTTGTTAATTTATTACCTACGAACAGAAAGAATTATTTCTCAGGTAAAACCAAGTTTTATTTGGTACGAAACTACTTGTAAACAATAATACATTTATATATTATCTAATTGCCGGTTAATCAATTCTAACATACTCGTTTCGTAATCACTATTTTTTTCCCAGTAGAGTTATATATATTTATATATTTATCTATTTTTTAATTTTCATTTGTTATATTTTACTTGATTTATTAAATACTCTTCTATTTGAATTATTTTTTTAATTTCAATTTCAAATAAAGTTGAATAAAAATTAAATTTTATTCAAAAATAAATTTTTCGTATTTTTTAAAAAAAAAAGGAAAAAAAAATGCAAATTTGAGATTGGTGAATTATTCTTTTAAAGTTTGACAAAATGAGGACAATAGGCTTGAAAGATATTTACCAAATATTCACAAGGAAAAAAGTGATTAACACACAATCGGAAACTGAATTGTCGAGATGCCTCTCAACATTGGACCTCACTGCTTTGGGAATAGGATCAACACTTGGAGTTGGTGTATACGTTTTAGCAGGATCAGTTTCTCGTGATATTGCTGGCCCTGCTGTTATCATATCTTTTGCAATCGCAGCCTTAGCATCAATGATAGCAGGTACTGGAAAAAAAATCATTTATTTGAAAGAAAGATTATGCAAAATTATTTATGTAGAAAAATCTAAATTGTTGGTATTTAAATATTATGTACATTATTTTCAAGTAATCAAATCTATATTCTAATTCTTATTTTTGTTTAATATTGCTTTTAATAAATTAGAAAATTTGCTTTTATTTCTTTTTTGAAAATAAATTTAATTTCTTTCTTTTTCGACAAAAAAAAAATGCGATTTGAAATTTTTTAGGTCTCTGTTATGCAGAATTTGGTGCAAGAGTGCCAAGAGCGGGTTCCGCTTATGTTTATAGTTACGTGACAATGGGTGAATTTGTCGCTTTTCTCATTGGATGGACCCTTATTCTTGAATATGTGATCGGCTCGGCAAGCGTTGTTCGTGGATTAAGTACTTATGTCGATGCACTTTTTGATAATTCGATGAGAAAAGCATTTGAATCCGCGGCTCACATCAATGTCAATCATCTCTCATCATATCCGGACTTTTTTGCCTTTGGCGTCACTCTCGCTTTTTCTGGTAAGTCGATCAAAAATCCGAGAATTTTGGAATATCTAAAAAAAAATAAATTTTTTTCATTTTATTTATCAAAACATAAATCTAAAAAAATTAATAATTAAACATAATTCGCAATTGAATTCAAAATTCCTGTGTTTTTTATTATTTCAATTATTAAGTGTCATTAATAATTTAATTTATATTTTTAATTTAAAATAAAAAATATTTAACATACAGAATAGAAATACAAAAATCAGTTTTATTTATGAGAAAACTATTCAAGGGCATTGATTTCTCTTTAAAAAAAAAACTCTTGAAATTTGCAATATTTAAAGATAATGATCCAGATTTTGTGTCGTAATGTACTATTACGTTTTATCAGTGATAAAAACTCGAGTTAAAAAACACATGTTCGAAATTTCTCACTTGCAAGATAATATTTTCAAAGCGTAAATAAAATAAAAATCAAAAAACAATTTTTTTTATTATCTTAATTAGGGGAAAATTTTTCAAATTTCCGATATTTAATATGCACTCATTGATACTAATTGAAATAATTAAAAATAATTATAAATTGAAATTTATCAATTTGTCTAATTACTGAAAAAATTGGTAGTTCTTTAGAAAATTTATTCCAAGCGTTTAATTAATTTTTTTTTGGCAAAAGTGGATTTAAAAATTATTTCATTTTTCAGCTGCTCTTGCTTTCGGAGCAAAGGAATCGTCAATGGCAAATAACATATTCACAGTAACAAATTTGTCAGTGGTACTTTTCGTTATCATTGGAGGAGCTTTCAAAGGTAAATTTACACAATAAAAAAAATAGAATAAATAATTATGAGTAGTATAAAAATTGAAGTGTTCCTATAATGAAAAAAATTAATAAATTTTGTTTTAAATATTCAGCGAATGTGGAAAATTGGAAAACTGAACCTTCATGTACAGAAGAGAGTTGTCGATTTGGAAAGGGAGGATTTGCGCCATACGGTGTTGTTGGAATTATATCAGGCGCTGCGACATGTTTTTATGGATTTATTGGATTCGATTGTGTCGCGACAACTGGCGAAGAAGCGAGAAATCCACAAAAATCAATTCCAATTGCCATTGTCACATCACTTTTGGTTGTATTTCTCGCTTACTTTGGCGTTTCCGTTGTTCTCACAATGGTTTTGCCCTATTATGAACAAAATCCAGATGCACCGTTTCCTTATCTTTTCGATAGAATTGGATGGTCATGGGCCAAATGGCTAGTATCTATTGGCGCAATAAGTGGATTATGTGCCAGGTAAATATATAATTTACATTATTAAAAAAGGAAAAAAATAAATTTAAACAGAAATCAATTTGAATCAAATAATAATAAAAATAATAAATAATGCTACTAATTAATATTTGAATAATGTTAAAATTATATATTAGTATAAATATATTGAATAAATGTTTAAAAAATAAATAAATTAGAAATTCCTGTTTCATGAAAATTTTGAAAATAGTCTTCTAGGTGCAATGTATCCCTTACCGAGAGTGATTTATGCAATGGCATCGGACGGACTGATATTCAAGTGGATGGGAAAAATAAATTCTCGCTTTCATACTCCAATGATGGGTACATTTTCGGCTGGTTTACTCACAGGCAAGCATCCTAAATCACTTCTTTCTAATCCATTTTCAATTGTGGGAGAGTGAAGAATGTTTAAGAAATATGACGATATTTATCGCAGGAACCCTTGCCGCTATTTTTGAACTGCATCAACTTGTCAACATGATGAGTATTGGAACCCTCCTGGCTTATTCCATTGTAGCTGCCTGTGTTCTTATCCTTCGGTAAGTCGCCACCTTAATTAAAAATAAAATTAATTATTTTATACTTCATTTTTTTTTGTCAATGATACAACACTAATTTTCATTTGTTATTAAAAAATCATATTTTTATGTAATGAAATTAATATTTTTGTAAATAAATTCAATATAATTTTTTTTTGGGGAAAAAAGAAGTAATCTGAAAATTTCGTTTACTTTGTAAATAGATATGAAGAGACTGAGACAATAGAGAAGAGGAATGATAACATTCAACTAAATGTTGTTTCTATCGTAAAGCTGATAATAAACTCCAATAAAACATCACAAGCAACAAAGTTGACATCCCGACTTGTATCAACGCTCGTTTTTCTTTATAGTGAGTAATTATAATTAATAAATAAATTTCAATTAATATTAAATTATGATAAATTATTCTTCATAAAATATTATTATACATAACTATTACTGATCTATAATAATTTTTTAATGTTCAGCTAAATTTAATTTCTATCCGCTATTAACGGTTATTAATAAGAAGTAATATAATAATAAAAATAATAATAATAATATTTACTTTAAATTCCTATTGAGATGGGTAATTTTTATCTTCACTTCAACAGTAATTCTTTGTGTCTGCTTCACATCCTTAATTTCGATGTTCTCAAGAAATATCTATCATTTTGAGATGACGATCCTTGTGCCATTTATTCTCATGATCTTAGCAATGATTGCGATACTTATTTGTATATATTTGCAACCAGTATCTGGAAAAAAGCTCAGTTTTTCAGTAAGTTATCAATAATTAAGGTGATTTTTTCTTTTCCCCATTAAACTTTCTAATTATCAAAAATTTTATATATTTAAGGTTCCTTTGGTGCCATTTTTACCAGCCTTCAGTATATTAATTAATGTCTATTTAATGATGATGCTAGATGGAATGACATGGTTACGATTTATAATCTGGATGACAATTGGTAAGTAAAATATTTCTAAATTAAAAAAAAATTAAAGAAAAAGGATTGATTTAATTTATAAATATTAAAATTTAAAAATGTCGAATTTTTGATTTTTGAAAATTTTATATTAATTGCATTAATATTTATACAGGACTTGTTATATACTTTACCTACGGAATTCATCATAGTAAAGCTTCTAACAGTAAACGTAATTCAATTCGATCTATTCATCTGGATGTAAGGAAAACCATAGACTCTCTAAAGTTTACGTGATAAAAAGAGAAAATTAATAACAATAGAATAAACGGAATTGATCGAATACTTACACATCAGTTATCTGGAGTGTAGAATTAGAAATTTTTTTACTCGATTAAAATATTACTTAAGTTATTATTGAAAAAAAATTGTTTTTTTAAATTCAAATTTAGTTAGTGTTCTTTAATTGAAAGAAAATTTTCAAAAATTCCTCTATTTAATTATTTTAAAAAAAGGATTTTAGGAATGTGATAAGATTAAATTGTAGTTTTTAAATTTAGATAATTTAAATGTACAAGTATATTATATTACAATAAAAAGATTTTTACAAAAGAGATAAAAAGAGAAATCATACAAATAAGTCTATATTTAAAATATACTTTTATCTTCTAAATATGAAAAAGCAAATAATAAAATGTCAGCATTATGAAAAAAATAAAAATACGAATTAAATACAACTAGAATATTCGTTTTAAGTGGCCGGCCACAAAATTCAAACTAAACATTTTGTGTTCACATTTCAAAAATGTTTTTAAGATCGTCGAGACTCAATTTATTTGATGTTCTTCTGTGGCCTGTAAAAATGTCCTCAGCAAGATTCAATTTTTTATCTTGAAGTTCTTTAACTCTCTGTTCAATTGTATCCTTACAGAGAAACCTAAAATATTTGTTATAATTTTTTTAATAAAATTATCTAAAAAAAAAATTATAAAAAAA